>PVLD010005084.1:0-28400 GCA_004027595.1 Dinomys branickii | reverse complement strand
ATAATGATTTCTACTGCATCAGTCACTCCTTGCTAGAGGCTTGGGAGAGGTGTTACATTTCTGGAGGCATAAGAAGTCATAGAGTGCTGGCTGTTCGGCTGCCTGTTTCTCCACTCCTGCTCCTCCTCCAGCCCCACCCCCTCTTTATATTTCCTTTCCTAATTGGACCGGGTACTTTTCCGTAACTCTCAGCCGCAGAAATACTCAAGTGTAGCCAAGCATGCCTATAGTGGCAGAGCTCTGAGAGGCTGAGACAGGAGGGTCACAAGTGCAAGCCAGCCTGGGCAAGTTAGTAAGACCCTGTCTCAAAAAATAAAAAAACTGGGAATGCAGCTCAGTGTGAAGGCCATGGGTTCAGTCCCTGGCACCACATAAACATGGTGCTCGCTTTGGACATGGACGGTGGCAGGGATGGTGCCTGGGGCTAGGAGCATGGCTTGGTGGCAGAGTGTGTGCTTGTGATGTGGTCACCAGTGCCAGCAAAGGGTAGGCAGAGAGCCGTCTGTATCCAGGGTGAGGACTATGGCCCTGGGCACTGCCACACTCTAGCTGCTTCCCCAGGCAGGTTCCTAGTGAGGACTTGGAAGCTGTCAGCCACATGTGGCAGCCAAAGGGTTCTGGATTCAGACCCATGAGAAAGTGTCCTCCCAAGGTGAATTTCTTTCTTTTCTTTTTTTTTTTTTTCTACCGGGAATTGAATTCAGGACCTTACCCTTGCCAGACGGGCACTATGCCACTGAGCTATGCCCCCAGCCAAATTTCACATTTTAAAAGACTGCTTCTGATATTGAAAACTAGACTCCAGACAGAGGGGCGGGCAGGAGACTGACCCTGAGCTTGGCCTGAGCCAGCCTACAACAAGCAAGCGTACAGCAGCTGCCAGGTTCATACCCAGGGTCTGTGTAATGAGAAGGAGCTATTTTTTCTTTTGTCTTTAGTTTTTATAAATTGCTTAGTAAATGCATTACTTTTTAACTAGACAAAGCTTTCTTAAATCTTTGAAATCACATTTTTAAGTGTCATCTTCTCCAGTTAGTCTTCCTGGGCCATCACGAACTGCTGCAGGTTTGAGTGTCTTCAGAGGAGGCGCACTGTTTCCCCACACTGAGGGCAGAGTCAAAGTGGGCCCTTATTACTCTGCTCGCCTGCACGGCTCTCCGGCCCCCACCAGTCCTGTCTTTAGTTCAGTCATGTTTGGCGTCGGCATGTCAGCATTTGAATTATGCAGGGGCACAGTTGTGTCCAGAGCACATGCGCTAGCTTGTGTATTTTGGACACCCCTTGTGAGTAGCAGGCTGGGATTACAGATGCACACTACGGTGCCTGGCTTTAGTCCTCGCTGTTTTTGACAAGTGTTTTCTGTAATTCCTTGAGACTACGGTGCAGTTCTTACTCAAGGTTGCGATTGCAGCTGACCCCTCGCAAAACTGAAGGAATCCACTGGTAGGAACAGAGTTCTCTGTCAGAAGGCCTCATGGGGGACAGGAACTGTGTCAGAAAGCAGAGCAGCTTTCTCTCTCTGGCTGTCTGTGGCCACAGGGTCATCTCCCACGAGCCGTCTCGCTAGTTTCTTCATTTCCTTCTCATGTTTGCTGTCCCATACAGCTGCCGTGGTCACTGCTCAGTCCTGGGTGGCCCTGCCTTGAGCCCGAGTATAATGGGCAGGCCCAGCTGCCATCCCTGAGCATGAAGCCCTGGGGCCAGGCTCGGAGTGGGTCAGGTGCCTGCTGGGAACCTTGGCTCCCTTGCGGTTGCTGAGCAGGACCACACTGTTGGAGGGAAGCAGGAATGTGTCCTCTGGACAGAGGGCCAGTGAAAGCTTGCACCTGTGTGCTGGTCTGCCACTCGGTCAGGCTGGTGGCAGGCAGTTGGTGCCTGTGCGCTGTGTGTCCGCACTGGAGCTTGCTCCTTGCTGGGGGCAGGGGCTGGGAATCCAGGCATGCCACACTGTGTTGCTGTCCGTGCTGGCTGCTGCTGCAAGTGCCACGGTTGGTCATTTTGGAGAAGTTTTCCTAAAACATCTGCATGTTGAATAGAACTTGCTCCTTCCAGGGCATGAAGCTGCCTGAGGCCGGGAGCAGGGGCTGCTTGGGAGCTGGCAGGGCCTCTGTCCTCATACTTTCTCCCAAGAGTTCTCTGTGCATGCCATGTGTCTGCTCTGCCCTTGCAGCCTGAGCTTGTCTGTCCCTGTGGTTATCCTGGTCATCTGGGAACCCTAGAGGCCATGGGACCAGGGCCTCGAGTGCTCCAGGAATATGCAGAGTGGGTGCTGCAAGTACCATTTACATGGCAGGGAGGAGCCCTTTTCCAAAAGTGCCAAGCAGATTACATTTTGTGCCTGTTTTTGCATGAGAGTCCAGTTTGCATGCCAGGTTAACAATTTCAAACATTTAAAAGTTAGAGCATTTATTAGGAATTCTTAGTAACATTTTTTTTCTTTTTGGTACTGGGAATTGAACTCATAACCTCATGCTTGCCAGGCAGGTGCTGTGCTACTAAACTATATCCCTGGTCCTTATGAGGAATTCCTAAGTGACCACAATTAAGTAACAGCAGGATAGGTTACATTGTGTGGAGCCAAGTTGTAACCAAAACATTGTGCTCCTGCATCATGGGGTAGGCCACACACGGGCTCCTCAGGGCCCTCTCCTCTGAGACTCTGGTCCCTGTGTACCAGAGGCAGAGAGGACCCTGTGTGTGAGTATCCCCACTCCAAGGAGAGGATGAGGAGAAGCACCAGGGAGCTGTGTTTTTCTCTCACGTGTAATAATGGCAATAAGACAGCCTGGCTAAAACCGTGACGTAATAATACAGCGTAGCCTTCTGGCTGTGGGGGATAGTTTGGACTAAAAAAAAACTGTTGTACCTGATTTTTTAAAAATATGATTACCTATAAGGATAATAAGTGTATTCATAAATCTTAAGTGATCTAACTGCAGGTTAGGTTAAAGAAAAATTTTACACATAATTTTAAGTAGTTTTGTTCAAGTAGAGTTTGGAATTATACATTAGTTCTTACACTTCTGCATACTTTGTGAATTAAGGGTCCATTGTACTTCGGTTATGTTCTTGTTCTTCTCCCTCTGTTGGTGACTCCACGGGGCTGTGGAGCGAGCTGTGGGTTGCTGCGGGCGCACAGAGGAGCCCCTGCTGGCAATCTCGGAGCCGGGCTGTGGTGTGGCCCCAGGCACGTACATCGAGGATGGCTGTGACCCTGATGCAGGTGTCCTTTTCTCTCCATACCAGATTCTCTAGATGAATATTTTGAATACGACGCAGAGGAGTTCCTGGTCTCTCTGGCCTTGCTAATAACAGAAGGGCGGACTCCAGAATGTTCCGTGAAAGGGCGAGCGGAGAGTTTCCACTGCCCCCCAGCTCAGTCCCATCACCCAGTCGCCACCCGACATGAGTGCAGCAACAAGCTGGCCCAGGTGAGCCCGGGCGGAGCTTCCCAGCACTACCTTCCTGCAGACTAGTTTACATCCTGGTGTAGCCTTTAGGAAATCACAGTTCTCCTTTACACATTAAATAGGGAATTGGCTCCGCTTCGCCTGGTGCAGCTGGAGGCCTTGCCTCTCAGAGCAGAGCAGGTACCACACCTGCCTCCTGCTCCGTCCGCCTAGCTTTGGGGCTGTAATTTAATTTTCCTAACTGTAGAGTCTCAGCCTTGGCACTTTCACTTCGTGATCATGTTGACTAAGTATGGGATTCTTTTCCCTACATGAATGAATTTCCCTCCTGCTTTTTTTTTTTAATTGCAGTATACTCTTGTTATTAACAGTTTTTAAAAAATATTGCTAAAATATTTTGGTAGATGACATATACTTTGCTTTAAGAATTTTTCTCGCAGTTATTAGTTTCTCAACTGTCTAAATTTTTAAATATCTTGCTTGTTCTGAGGATTTAATGAAAATTAGTCTTTGATAATTTAATATTCAGATTTAAGAATTAATCTTTTCCGTGAAATGATAATGAAATGAAAAACTAGGCAATATGGGGCCAACCCCCAAGACCTGTCAGACATGGTGTATGGCAGCTGTCCCTCCACAAGGTAAAGATGCCCTCTCAAGAAAATGCACATCAGGTACTCATGCTGGGCCTGGTGGCATGGCCTATAATCCCAGCACTCTGAGAGGCTAGAGCAGGAGGGTCAAATTCCAGCCCAGCCTAGGCACCTTAGTGACTTAGTGAGACCCTGTTGTTCATGCGTACATAAAGATAAGAGTGATAAAAAAGCAAGTGCCTACATGAATAATGTGCATCCTGTGCTCTAGAGCTCACCATGAGTGTGTCTTTAATTGAGAAAACTGCTGGGCATGGTGGCGCACACGTATGATGCCAGCACTCGGGAGACCGAGGCAGGAGGATTGTTGAAAGTTCAAGACCAGCCTGGGTTACACAGTCAGCTCAAGGCCCTCCTGCACTGCATAGCAAGACCCTGGCTCAAAAAAACAAAAACACAAAATTTTTAAGCCAGGTGTGGTAGCGCATCCTTCTAATCCTAGCACTTGCAAGGATGAGACTGGAGGATTGTTGCAAGTTCGAGACCAGCCGGGGCTACAAAGTGAGCTCAAGGCCAGCCTGAACTACGTAGCGAGATCCTGACTCAAAAAGGCAAAAAATGAGAAAACCTATATAGCCAAGGTGATCAAACTCCACCTCAGATAACGCATCTCTTCTGGTAACTGCCTTCCTGTAGGAGTTTCAAACCTGAGCACAAAACCAGGTTGGTGATGGAGACATTTCCCCTGTGTTTGTTCTTCCCCAAGTGTCGCCAAGCCAGACGAACCAGGTCCGAGGTCACAGTGCTGTGGAGGAACAGCCTTCCGGTCGTGGTGGAGGTGGCGCTGCTCCCGGACTGCTGCTACAGCGACGGCGGGCCCAGCGCGGAAGGGGCTGACCTGACCGACCCTGCCATGGAGCAGGACACCCTGCTGCTGGAGAGATGGGTCCTGGAGCCAGTGCCTCGACAGTAAGCTTTCCACTGCTCCCTGCGCACCATTTAATGGTGTGGTCTTCACATCCCTGTCTGCAGTAGAGCTGAGGGCTGAGATGTTTAGCAGTTCTGTTAGGTAACAGTGAGTCCACGTGTATTGGTGAGCACATTTCCGTGCTCCTGAAAGTATGCACCCTGATAATAGGTTTACTTCATCCTGTCTCTTCCTAAAATTCACAATTACATGCTTCTGACTTTGGCCTGCACATCACTGCTTCCCTTAGGAACGGCAGTCGACTTGTTGAGGAGAAGACTCTCCTGCTGGCTGTCCGCTCGTTCGTGTTCTTTTCCCAGCTAAGTGCTTGGTTGAGTGTCTCTCATGGCGCTGTCCCAAGAAACATCCTGTATAGGTAGGTCTTGGGCAAGAAGGGGCAGTGCGGGCCCCCTCGTACCCTTTGGGCTCATCCCTTCACCTCTGAATGGGAGTGGGTAGTAGGACATTTTTCTTCAAACAAGTCAGAAAAGTTTAGACTGACTCACATGAATTTTACTGGTTGGGTTAAATTTCTTACTGAATAATATCCAGAGCACTTGTAAGCTTACTCTAGAGATGCAAGAATGGATTTAATGCTGCCTTTGTAAAATGAAGACATTTTCCAAGCTTCTACCTTTCTGTCACGGCAGTTGCCATAAACAGATTTGGCACCGTGACCCCACCTGTGGGCCCAGCTTCTCAGCCTGAGGAACAAGGACAGCGTCTGATGGGCGCTCCAGGCAGCCCGGGCAGCATGGTGAAAGCCTGTTTTTTTAAGAGGTGTGTACAACACACGCAGGCAGATACAAGCTAGTTTCCCTTCATCACCTCACAGAATGAAATAGCTGAGCCCATTTAGCCCATTTATTCATTGGTAAAGAGGAATTCCTTTTTTCCTACTTTGACAAATATTTTAAAATTCTAATATTGAGCTTTGTACCACTCTCTTACAGTGGTTTTACCAGAATTACATGCATGATAAAGTGGCTAAGAGTGAACTCCGACAGACAAAGATGAGCACATGATTGTTCATGTTGTAAAAACTGTACGGTGGTGAAGGTCTGCTCGAATAGCCTGTTGACTCTGTACTTCTCTGTTGGACTCTAGGATCAGTGCCGCTGATGCAGACCTACAGTGGCGTTTCCCCCAGACTCCAGTTGAACACGTGTTTCCTGTCCCCAACGTTTCTCACAATGTGGCCTTGAAAGTCAGCGTCCAGTCCCTTCCCCGACAGTCTAATTACCCAGTCCTGAGCTGTAGTATTCACGCTAACCTTGGCCTTTATGAGGAGAGAATTCAGGAGCATGAGCATAAAGGCCGGCAGCCTCGCAGTTCTCCTGAAGCAGAGCAGTGTGGTCCGAACAGCTCTCAGCGTCCATGTGGCAGACAGACGTGGACTGTGGTGCCTGACAGTGTGCTGCATGGGAGGGACGGCCCAGCTCCAGAGTACACTGCAGCCACCAGGCACGGCATGCTGCATCCGGCTGTGGGCAAGAAGTCCCCGCACGGGACATCTCGGGCCAGTCTTCTGGGCTTAGGTGGCCTAGGAGACGTGAAGCCACATGAAGCATCCATGAGAACTTGGAAATCACTTTCAGTGGTGGATTCCAACATCTGCAGCCACCAGAGCTCCTGGCAGCCACCTGGCAAGACGAACCCTCTGATAGACTCCTTAATTCAGGACCGACAGGAAGTCATTGCAAGAATCGCTCAGCACCTGATTCATTGTGACTCCAGCACCTCCCATGTTTCTGCACACCCATTTTCCACTCAGGAGTCCGATCCCTTGCATCCCAAACTGTGCCAGGCATCCCGAGAGAGGGATGGTGTGAGAAAAGGTAAAGACACTTTCTCTGTGTCTTTTGGAGGTCCAGAGTTCCCCTCCACAGAGGATGTCAGTGAGGGGAACATTCGAGGGAAACCAGACCCTTGGAAAAGTGAGGTACACATCTCTGGTACCCTGTCCCCTCGCCAGGGCACTGGAGAGGCGAACCCTCTGATAGGCTCTCTGCTGCAAGAGCGGCAGGACGTGATCGCCAGGATTGCCCACCACCTGGAGCACATTGACCCTGCAGCGTCCCGGGCTCCCCGGCCAGCCTCCCACCTGCGCGACCCCAGCAGCCTTCCCTCCAAAGTGTTCCGCAATCCCTGTGACGACAGGCGCTTGTGGAAGGGGAGCAAGGGCGATACCTCTGCTCCCCTTCCTCCTTCCACGCTGTCCTTGTTGGGAGGTGGTGCTGACAGGAAGAGCTTGCTACCTGATAAGTCTTACGGTTCTTTTAAATGTAGAAGTAGAGAAAAGTTCTCTGTGGAACCCCAAGTACAGACACAGCGCCCGCACAGTCCTCCTGACAGCATCCAGAGCGCATGGCCAGAGGCCGGGGACAAAGCTATTGCTCTGCTGACTGCCACAACCACGTCCCAGTGCAGTGATAGCGACTTGGGTTTGATCAGCAGACTGGAAAATGTACTTGCAGAGCCACAGTTTAAGGAGCAAGAAGACAGCACTGGAACTGACAAACAGTATTCAGATCGCAGCAGTGTTGACAACAGGATCTGCACAAATAAGTGTAAAGGAAAAATAATAAACATTGTCAGCTATAACCCAGAATCTTCTGACAGTCTCCAGTTTGATAACTCAAAAGCAGTTGACTCAAATATGGAAGTTACTATGTTGGAAATGTCTGAATATTTGAACAAGTATGAAAATAATTGCTCTAATAAGGACTCAGCAAAGTCTAAGACATATGAGCAAAATATTCAACTTAATAGCATAGAAAATTATCTCAGTAAAAATAACGAAGTTTTCAAATGCAAAAAATCAGACCAGTTAAAGAATGAGGAGGAGGATAAGGAAGAAGATTCAGTAGCTGTAAAAACTCAAAACTGTTCTCAAAGAAAGAGTATAAAAGGATGTTTGTCTACTTGTGAACAACTGAAAAATACAAAGATATTGGTAGGTAACATCTAACATTTCAAATACGAGTCTTAGCTGTTTATTAGGCTTGAATTTTGTTCACAGGAGATGCAATTGTAATGGCCGTGGTGCCTGCTGACGGATTAGCACCCTGGCCAGTAAACCATCCTCTTGCAACAGATGCTAGATAAACAGAAGAAATGAAGGTCTTGTGAGAGTGACCAGCTGGACGTGTTACCATTTGCCCCTAATCCTCCAAGGCTGAGGTTGGAGGATCCTGTTTGAACCCAGCCTGGACATCTTAGCGACTTACTGAGACCCTATCTCAAAATAAATAAGAAAAGGTCTCAGAGTGTAGTTCAGTGTGAAGGTCCTAGGTTCAATCCCAATACCACAATCAATCAAGAAATGAGTGATGGCTTTTTTTTAACAACAGCTATTGCTGGGCATGGTGGTGTACACCTGTAATCCCAGCACTCAGGAGGCTGAGGCAAGAGGAGTGCCAGGAGTTCGAGACCAACCTGGGCTACAAAGTGAGCTCAAGGCCAGCCTGAACTGCATAGCGAGACCCTGTCTCAAAAAGACCAAAAACCAGTTATTGAGGCAGTAATTTTTTAATTCCACTGGGTGTGTTATTTAGGTCTTCCCCTCCCTGCCAGTCTAAAAGGACTGTTACTTGGTCATCTACGAGGAAGCCTTGGCTTTTTTAGCGATTGGCCTGCGGGCTCCGAAGAATGGATGAATGCTATTCAATATGGATAAAGACACTTTGAGTCCGTGTAGTCTTGGTAGCTTGCCTTCTGTGACATCAGAGGACTAGAGCACACTTGAGTTTTCTGATATTTCACCAAGGGACAGATAAGGTGGACAGAGGACACTGAGGCTCAGAGTAACTGGCATGCCAGGAGCGGTCTGTTCAGGCCTTCGAGGCCGTTAGCGCCCACACACCCTACTGGTCTCCTGACCCAGAGCCCGTTGTTCTCCCTGTGCCTGAGAGCCAGGATGAGCACGGGCCATGCAGTGCCACAGCCCTTCCCCTTCTGTGGCCCTCTGTATTCATTCCCTTGCTCAGGAGCAGCTGATGGAGAGTAAGCAGGGCTCAGAGGAGTTCCCCAAAGCACCCCATGGCTTTGTTAGCACTCTGGCTGCCAGCTGTGCATGCCCTTGCCCACACCCCGTGGGCACGCGGTAACTCACATCACCATGGACCCCTCCGTCCCAGTGGTAGTACGAGTGTTTGACTCTCCTTGGCCTGCCTCAGGGTTGTGATGATTATCCAGTAATTTATTTTGTAAACCTTTAGCATACTGTCTGAATTAAAAGATTACCTAAAACTACAGTTACCACAGCAACCTACCCTAGCTTTAAGAATAGTCCTTTTTTTGCCAGGTGCAATGGCATAGGCCTATAATCCCAGCTACTTGAGAGGCTGAGGCAGGAGGATATAGAGTTCAAGCCCAGCCTGGGCAACATGGTAAGATCCCCATCTCAGTAAGAAAGAAAAAAAGGAAGGCAAGAAAGACACGAAGAGAGAGAGAGTACTGGTGTTTTTATAACCCTTGCTGGTCCTTGGTAGGGAGGCCTAGTCTGACCATCTGTTTCTCAAGCCACCGTGACTACTAGATTTCCATGGGCGAGTCTCAGGCGCAGCGTGGAGCGCTTGCTGTGCTCGTGTGCGCGTTCCATACGCCACTTCTTGCTCTTGCCGCCTTTCCTCGGTCGGTTGCAAAGGGCCATGGGCCAGAGTGGGCAGCTGACTTGCCCACTGCCACAGCGCTGGTACAAGGAAGAGCTGAACTATAAATTAGTGTTTTCTAATTTTTATCGTTTATTCATGTGCTTTATAAGTTTCTGATGTTTAGATGTTTGCCCAACTTTTAAGAATTAGCCCCTCCTTCCCTTCCTTTTTTATTGTTTTTTCCTCTCTCTGTTCCTTTTTTATTCCTTAATTATGTTTTAGACAAGGTCTTTTTTTTTTTTTTTTTTTTGTCTTTTTGAGACAGGATCTTGCTTTGCAGTTCAGCCTGGCTTGGCCTCACTGTGTAGCTCAGACTGGCCTCAAACTCATGGTGATCCTCCTGCCTCAGCCTCCCAAGTGCTGGGATTGCAGGTGTGCACCACTATGCCTGGCCTAGACAAGGATTCTATGTTGCTCAGGCTGGCTTCAAATTCCTGATTTAAGATATACTCCTGCATCATCTTCCAAAGGGCTAAGATTAAAAGTACATGCTACCATGTCTGCCTTGCCTATTTCTTAAATCACATCAAACGCCTGGCGCTTTTGACTGTATTATATATCTTTCAAAATTTGTAATATTTCTGATGTTTCCATATCATGCAATATCAAATTAAATTATCTGAAAGTGGCTATTGATGTTGACATAGTTTTCTATTTTAAAATGTCCTACTGTTTTTTTTCTTCCTAAGTAGCTGCTTTTTACAAATTAGATAATAGCCTATTCAGTGCTAGATTCTGAGTGAATGTGTTGGTCAGACAGCTATCTGGGCATACTTAGAACATTTGTTCAGCATATTACAAAGAAAGAAAAACGCAGGTATTGTGTCCCACTTGACTGTAGGCACAGGGTAGAGATGTTATGTGCTCAGGACCAAGGATGTGACACTTCAGAATGTCAGAGTCTAAACCTAAAAGCCACCCGAGGTCTGGGTAAATGGTATGTAAGTTGTCTTTAAATGTCACCATTGAAAAGCAATTCTTTTCCTCACAGAGGACCGCACTGAAATACTCGAGTGTCTGGCAAAAGCCTAACTTTCATTCCTTGGATGGAACCTCGACCCGAGCCTTTCACCCCCGAACTGGATTGCCTCTTCTTTCAAGTCCTGTAAATGATTTTTTCTCTTATTTCATGCTGAATACCTGCAAACATCTGAAATGTTTGCAAGTCACTTGATTTGAATTTTAGTTAAAGAATATTTAAGTGGTGTTAAATTCGATTCCGTGGAACCTACTGTGGCTGGCAGAGGAAGTGGGCAGCCCTATCCACAGCCCAGGCTGCCTCAGATTTAGTTTCTTAAAAGTCACTCACCTTTTATTAAAGATGATCTCACAGCACCAGTAAAGAGTCGGCAGGAAGAAGAAAGGTGAGATTCAAGTCCTGAGCCCTGTTAGGGCAGCCTGCAGGGAGCTACCGGAGAGTCTCCCAGCACTGCAGCGCTGAGAGGGCAAGGCGGGGGGCCGAGGTGGGAGAGCGTGCTGATCTGGAAAGGCGGCAGCAGCTCCAGACAGGAAGAGCACAGCGTGTGAAGCGCGCACACATGCACACGTGCGCGCGGAAGGGTGCGGTGGTGGTAGCCGAAAACCAGCTGAGTAGGGCTGAGTGAGGAAGTAGGCAAGTAGAAAGCACCTAGAATGTGGCATGAAGATGAAAAGCAGGTGAGGCCTGAAAGAGCCATGGAGGGTAGAGTGATAAATTTAGACATTCCGAAAGGACAAGGTGGAATAAGGAAAATTCTATGTTAGAAGAAATGAGAGAACTGTCCAGAATTGAAGGCTTTGGAGTTTAAGTTGAAAATCTCACAACTAAGTTCTGACCGCAGTCCATAAGCACAATGAACTTCCTTAGGCGACTCTCAAAACTGTGATGTTTAGGTTTTCCAGTATCATCTGTGAGTCAGATATTTTATCCATACTTAATCTAAAAACAGACCTTTCTAGTTATCATAATTGAACATGATTTTCTCTTTAATTTACATTTGGTCAGGGTATTTGCAGGGAGACGGTAGTCGTCCTGGGTGTGATGTGCTTGGCACTGGTGTCTAGGAGACCCGAGTGTTGTCCTCTGCCACCTTCAGCTACCTGGGCCGGAGCCAGTGGGCAGGAGGCAGCGGGGCCCAGCCTCCTTGCGCTGACCCTTGCCCCCCTTTTACTTTAAAGCTATCCCTGTGCCAGCCTCGCTCATACGGAAGTCAATACAATTGAAAAAGCAGTAATTCCATGTGAGATTTGGTTTTAGGAAAAAAATGGTTCCAATACTTAAACACTTGAAACCTAAAATGCCTTTATTATCTTTTTTCATACAAGCTAATAAAATGAGAATGTAAGGAAAATTATGTAATAAACAGCATTATTTGAAGTAAGATGTTAGGAAAAGTTGTGTTAAGGATATGCTTAACTTTTGTTAGAAAAGTATTTTATCAATTGAATAAAAAACTAGTCTTTTTTAACACCACAAATGGTTATTTTGACCTTAGGTTCCTCAAAGAAAAACGCAGTCAGGCTGCTTTGATCTGGATTCTTCATTACTACATCTGAAAAGCTTATCATCTAGAAGGTATTTGTCTTAAAATTCATTGTGACGGTGAAACAATTTCACAAAATTTTAGTCTTTCACAGTAAGTGATGTCAAGAGAAAAAAACTGTAAAGAGAAAAAGGCAGCAGGACCCTTACTTTCCGTAAGAGAACACACTTGGAGTTAATAAGGGTAAGGAAGGGACAGGGCAGTCACAGCTGAATATTATCATAATAAACAACTTGTTTTAACGCTTAAGTACATTTATATATTTTTGGTCATTAAACTTTTTTTTTTTTTGAGACAGGGTCTTGCTATGTTGTGTAGGCTGGCTTTCAACTTAATTGTATAGCCCAGGTGGACCTTGAACTCACGTGATCCTCCTGCCTCAGCCTCCTGAGTGCTGGGGTTATAAGCATGCACCACCATGTCCAACTTTGGGTCATTAATCTTGTAGGCCTCGCATGTGCTCAGCAAGTGCTGTACCCCTGAGCTGCACCCTCAGCCCTCAGATTATATTCTTGGCCTGTATTTCACCTTTGTGCTCACATTTGTGCCCAGAGAGTGAAGATCAGCAGGAGTCGGCCCCACTGTACATTTCCGGTAGCTGCCCCTGTGTGACGGGCAGGGAGGCAGGTAGACAGGGGTAGATAAATGTAAAATTTAAAGTAGGCATTGGGTATTTTAAAGTTTGATACTAATTTTATTACGTCAGTTAAAGTAAAATTGTTCAGATTCTCCTGAATTAATTTTATACGAATGTAAACAAGAAAGCATTGTGATTAATGTCTTTTTTTGCTTATTTTAACAGCCCTCGACCGTGTTTAAACATTGAAGATGATCCAGATATTCATGAAAAACCTTTTTTGAGTACTAGTGCTCCCCCCATAACAAGCCTTAGTCTCCTAGGAAATTTTGAGGTAATGCGATTTAAAGCTATTTTAAGAGTTGAAGTTTCTTAACTAAGTTAATGATATCATTTATGTCTTTTTAAAAGTTTCTTTGTTAAAAGGAAATAAACCAAGGGTCTTTTTCCAAAGCCTTGGATTTACTTTGTTATTTTGTTTTATTTTCATGAGAAGGGAGTTGGAAAGGTTGCCCCAGTGCTGTTTTAGAATTGGGGAGTTGGCAGAAGCCCTTGGTGACTGAGGTTTAGCCAGAGGACAGACTTGGCTGTAGCTGCTTATCTGGTGCAGCTCCACTGACTGCTGGTCACAGCGACCGCCCCTGTGGTCCCGGCCAGCTGAGAGAGGCAGGAGATCATTTGACCCAGCCCGGAGGACGGAGCGAGAGCCCATCTCAAAAACAGGCAGCAAGAACACCGGGCTCTGAGACCCAGGAGAAATGGTGGTGGGCTGATAGTAGCCACTTTGTGGTCCAGGAGTTCCGTTTACAAGGTCAGATGGTTCTCTGTACTCTATAACTTCTCTCTAATTTCTGGATCTGTTCTATGATTTTTTACCTTTTTATTTTTTAGAAATGAAATGCTTAAAGATCTCTGACAGGGGAGGAAGGTACTGAGTATTGAACCTAGGACCTTTGCACGGAGCTACATCCATAGACAGGTTTTATTTTTATTTTGCGACAGGGTCTCACTAAGTAACCATGTTGCCCAGGCTGGCCTTTCAGCCCGTGGCCTTCCTGCCTCGGAATGCTGGGTCGCAGAAGCTCTGTGCTATTTATATGGGTCCTCCCACTTGTCATCAGAAGTGTCCTGAGCTCACTGTCTTTAATTAGAAGTCAACCTCAAACACAGAACCTATAAATGGCATTTTAATTGGTGTGTTTTTAGGGGAAATAATTTACATTTTATAGTTTTAATTGATGTAAACACCTTTACCAGAGTTGCCAGTACTCTTCTTTTTTGTTTTTCTTTGGTACTTGGAATGGAACTCAGGACCTTGTGCTTGCCAGGTAGGTGCTTGTGCCACTGAGCCATATCCCTGGCCCCGGTATTCTTTTTAATTATTTTAATTTTGAAGCTATCTTTCACAGTTTTAGTGGACATAAAAAGAAAAGATACTTCTGTTAAGTTGATTCTTTTATGCATCACGTTCAAGGGTTCAGTTCAGAGATGCTGAGCTCTCCACTCCTCTTTGTCTTAGAATCGAAATGGCGAGCCGTGGCCCAGTGGCACACCCTGTAGTCCCAGCGACTTGGGAGACTGAGGCAGGAGGATCTAGAGTTCAAGGCCAGGCTAGGTGACTTAAGACCCTGTCTGAAAAATAAGTAAAATAAGATAAAGTAAAATGACAAGAGCTAGGATGTAGCTTGCGGGAGAATGCGAGCAGCATGTGCACAGTTCTGGTTCAGTGCCCGGCAAAGGAGAAGGTCACAGAGACCGCACTGAGAGCCGGGTACCCCGCGACCTCATACTTCAGTGAAACTGGGGGGCAGGGCCCCCTAGGATACACACGGAACACGAGAGGAGAGGAGGGCAGGCGCTCCTGAGACCTTTACAGCACTGCTGTTAGAGACTCTTCATGTAACTGTGCACACATTTCTCTAGCGACCTAGGGGATGTATGGAGGAGCGCTGTGGCCGTCCGACTCATGTTTTCTCCTCATGATGAATTTGATGCTTTCTTCGGTGAATTACAGAAAATCTCTTCATAAGTTTAGTGTAGTGACCTGTGGCAGTGAGAAGGGTGTGGTGGCTTAGGAGACTGGACTTGTAAACTCACACTGGTGGTGTTTCATGGCACAACCAAGTCTCACCACAGTAGTGTGCAGAGAGGAACTGGCTGCTCTGATGCTGTTGCTGGCTGCAGGGATGTGTAACGCAGTGACCAGGGAGAGCTCTGCGCGGGCTGTCCGTGCAGTCTCTCCAGCAAGCCACATTTTTTGTTGCCAGACCTTGCTCTGTGCAGCTCAACTCACCTGTCCTGTGACTGTCTTCTCTCACTAGCTCTGCTCAGCCTGACACCAGCAGCCGCTGGATAGGGTTACTTTTCCCATACATGGGAATCAAGTCTGCTTTAAGCTTGCGACTTCCTGCCTCAGCCTCCCGAGCAGCTACAGTTACTGGCGCGTCCCACCACTCCCAGTTCAGAGCATATTTGTACTTAGAGACATGAAAATAACATTAACCGATTAGATAAACAAGTGGTGAGGTTCCAGGAGAGCTCAGTATTGGTTGGAATGGCGAGAGGACAGGCTCACAGCCTGGTAGGGCCTGGGGGAGGCGGATCATGGGGTGGGGGGGGTGTGCTGGTGTGTGCTGGCACTGGTAAGGGGTGCCGGCCCAGTGTGGGAAAGTATCCTAACACCTTCCCTTGGGTGGAAAGTGAGCGTCTCACTTTTTGCGGATTGCTCTGTATTGCAGGAGTCTGTTCTGAACTACCGCTTAGACCCCCTCGGGGTGGTCGGAGGCTTCACTGCTGAGGTGGGGGCCAGCGGCGTGTTCTGCCCCGCGCATTTGACCCTCCCTGTGGAGGTGTCCTTCTACAGCGTTTCAGACGACAACGCCCCCTCTCCTTATATGGCAAGTACTTCTTAAATTCTTTGCTAGAACCAGGCAGTTCAGTGACAGGCGGCTTCAGTGAGTGGCACAAAGCCAGAAAGGGAAGAGGCTGGGTGCAGTGAGGGCAGCCTCGAGCTCTATGGTGGGCACCTCTGTTGGGAAGGTGCGGCGAACGCATGGCTTCCACGGGCCTTGGCGAGCTGAGTTCACACAGAATGCGCCCAGCTCCGCAGCTTCCAGTCAGGCAAGGCCTGCCTCCCACCCACCTCCTGCGGCTGGTCCCTGTCCTCCCCTGCTCCCAGCCTCCTCATCGCTGCACCTCCTCCTGCCTCTCCTGTCCCGTGCAGGAAGGAGGGCAAGGGCGTGAGAGCGTAGTTGCAGGACTCCCATCCCGGGACCCTGCTTCTCCATTGCTCGCCAGTGGGTCACCGGTGGTGTAAGCCTTTAGCTGCAGAAGCTGCTGCAAGTCCCAGAGTGCACAGCCACCCTTCCCAGAGTGCCTGGTCATCTGTATTTATGGATAAGGCTTTGAAAACATAAATCCCTACAGGCAAGGAACTGTATAGCCCTCCTTCCCTCTGGGCTTCGTACTCGCTGCCTGCGCCAGTGGTTCCCTGTCCCTACCTTTAAGGTTCCCCAGAACATGAGTGACAGCATCTTTCATTATTAATAAGCGCTGTGAGAAAGGACTTCCACATAACGGGCAGTTTTCTTCCCCCAGTAAAATGTCCACTGCCACAGATAACCAAGGTGGCAAGTGCCGTCAAGACAAGTTCATGCCAGCGTGCACGCTAGTCCTCCCGGGAGGCTTCTGGTGCAGGACAGCCCCTGACACTGTGTCCACCCCTGGGAGAGCTGCTGGCCTGCAGTGAGAGGAAGGGGGCGGTCAGGCCGTGGTGCAGTGTCCACGCTGACCAGGGGGTTGGCTTAGAAAGAAGAGGTGATTGACTAGAATTCAGCACTAATACATATTTTGGAGTGAAATTCAAGAGCAAAAGAAAATTTGAACTATTTTATTTAAAAAATAGCATTAATCTTTGTTTGATAACTTAAAAAGTGAAAGATTAGGAGATAAAATGAGGCTGTCATGGTATCCCCAGAAAAAGCATGGAAGCACACACCCAGGGCCTCGGGTTCTGTGTACTGACCAGAAAGACTATTCTTCAGCTGCGGTCATTAATCAGTCCCGGGAAAAGTCCTGGCTTCCTTTCCATTTTACTAACTAGAATGGGCTCCTTTTGCAAGCAACTGAGCCCATATTTTAGATCTAGAATCGTTCCTAGTGTAAATAATAAAAGTAATTTTTTTCTTCAAGGAATGTTACCGCTATCTTGGTAGTTTAGTTTGTTTTCAAAGGGTTGATGGTATTTGAGGACAGCACACAGCACAGACCACAGAGCCTTGTGCGTCACTCCGGTAACCTGCGTGGGAACAGGTTCAGAGTGCCCCAGAGCGCTTCCAGCTGGGAGCCGGTGGTCAGGCCTCTCCATGTGCTGTCTGGCAGTGCTCAGCTGTGCAGGCAGCTGCGTAGGGAGACCAGGCGGAAGGACTAACCCTTGGGCAGGGCAGGGCCCTGCGCACATCTCTCGTGTCTGCAGGCCCAGGTCTGCCCTTCTTCCACTTGTGGTTAACCAAGTCCAGGTGTTACACCTTTTAGTTTCCCACTTACTTTTGGCTCTTTTTATAATCCACAATCATTTGAGGAGTTTTTGTGTAAGATTTTGACCAAATTTAGTTGAGCTTCACTATCCTATCTTAAAATTCCAGAAAGAAATGTTTCTATTTTTATATTAAATATAGTAATTTTCTCTAAGAGAAAATAATAGGCTGACCAACTAAAATGATGAAATTATTAAAATAAAAATAAATTTAATAATATAAAATCTCAAATATTTCCCAGTAACTTTCTTAAATTTCTAATTTGCCAGTGCTACTGCTGGTCTTACACTGTTTGGAAATTGTTGTTTTACAGTGTTGCCCTAAATATCTTTTTAAGAAAACATAAAGACATTGATGAGTTTGCTTGGTCATTGTTTCAGTTTTGTAAAACTGTCAGAGTGGCACATGCTGAGGGGGTGCGTTCGGGTGGGCAGTGGTTTTGCCTGCTGGTTTCCCGGATGTAGGTGTGGTGAGGAAGTCGGCTGCCCGTAGAGATGAGACCCTCAGCACCACCCCTCCAGGTACAGGTGCGAGTGTTTCGCTCTCTGGAACTAGGAAAGGAGGGGTGCTCCGCATTGTGCACAGCAGGTCCCCACAGGGCTCCTCGCGGAGAGTGCCATGTGCTGTCCTCACTCGCTGAGTGGAACGGACAGTGAGCGAAGAGTATTTAGAACTTTGGTTTGTTGACACACTCGGCACCCCTTACGCAGCCGTCCACAGTTGGATTTGGAGAGCAGCCTGTGTCTTTTCAATGCTCGTTCCCCGAAAGCTTCCCAGTGCCCATGCGTTAGCTTCACAGTCAAACCTGGGCTTGCACCTGGAGGGGCGGGCTCCAGTCTCGGAACCTTGCCCCACCTCCCCATGCGTCCCCTCCTTCTGCCTCCCAGCCCTGGCTCCTTCAAACTCAAGAGAGGTTGCTGACTGGACAGCCCTGCCTCTTGGTCTCTGGGACAGAAGGCTGGCGTGTTTGGGCCTGTGCTTCCCCTGCGTCACCGCCTAAGCTCCAGGGAAAGTGTCGCCCAGTTCTCCCGAGCAGAGGAACACTGTTCATTAAAGTCAGCACAGAATGAATGATCTGCGTGCCCACCTGTGGTCATCAGGTCACCCGCCTGTTGAGAAGTTTCACACATTCATTTTAATCTGTCTTCTTTAAACTTAAACTCGTTGGGCATTGTTTGGGGCTCTCAGAAAAGCAGCTGCACTTGTTGCAGCAGTGCTGCTTGCGTGGGAACGCCCCCGCGCTCTGTCACGGGGAGCTGGGCGGCCTGCAGGCTTGGCATTTGGGGCCAGGCCCCTGGGGGCTTCCGTGCACCCCGGGAGAGTCCTCCCTCGAAAGGGGCCAAGTTAGCCTTGGAGGGACTCGCACTTTCACTGGTTGGCCTCTAATCCATTGTGTTCTGACCTAAAATCCGTTTGGCTTTTTAGACCTTGTAATAACTAAGTGGCTGAACAACTGTAGTGTGCGAAGGTCTTGATTGACGTAGCATGGCATAAGGTTATTTTTGAAGACAGTTAATCCTTGGAAAATGGGTTCCTATAGCTTTTATGTAGAACAAACCAGTCTTGAAAGTTGCTGATTAAACCTTTTTTCCCCATTTTTTATCTTGAGCATTTCTACTATAAATTATCGGGCAAGAACCACAGACCCCTGAATATCCTCTTTCCTTCTCTCTCCCTTTCTTCCTCACCCACCTTTTCTCCCTCCCTCTTCCTTTCTCCTTCTCCCTTCCTCCTTTCCTTCTTTCTTTCCTTTCTTTTCTCTCTTTTGTTCATTTCTCTCTTTCTCCTTTTATAATCAGAATTCAGATGTTACTTAACTCCTCGACTAAAGGATTACTTCATTTTTGGCCGAGACTTACCCCTTCTCCTCTCTTTACTGTTTACATGCCCAAAGAAAACTAGTTTTGTTTCTTCATTCCCTCTCTCCTCTAAGATACATGGGAATGGTCCTACAGCTTTGCCTTGTTCCCATTTGGTTAGGAGACTTGCCTTTGTGTCTTGCATGGCAGTAGCCACTGGTGTTAACATATAACTTACACAGCCTCTCCGGGAAGAACAATAAATTGTCTCTTCAGGGTGGGAGCCTTGCTATTTCATGGTCATAGAATATATTTCCATTAATTCAATGTGAATGACTTCTGTAGAAGTAGAACCCGAAATGTTAGTAACGGCATGACGTGTTATTTTAGTCCTTCGTGTCTGTGCATCAGTGTGTACTCAATTTGTCTTCTTTTATTTCAAGGGTGTGATTACTTTAGAGTCCCTTGGTAAAAGGGGTTACCGAGTACCTCCTTCAGGAACAATACAAGTGGTATGTGTTTTCTAGCCTACAATTGCAATAATCATTCTCTCACACACATATAGAACTTAGTCCTTTCTCCTGCTCCTGCTGCGCAACGACTTTGGTAAGTAACCGTGGGGCTGCAGCGTGGTTTGGAGTTTCCGTGGTCTGCCCAAGATGGCCCTTGGGGGACCCCATAAAGGAAAGCTTTAATAGATTAATCAAGGTGAATGCTTTAGAAACGTAACCTGTGATCATCTGCCCAACTTAAAGAAGGCTATTTTCAGTGTAGTTAGAACCTAGCATTCTCGTTGCCTTCTGTATACTGTGAGAAGCCATATCGAGATCAATATATTTACAAGGAGACCCCCGTTACCAGGTACTGCTTTGGCAGGAACACGTGGGGCTCAGAGTGATGGTGTGCATGGTGCAGTGATCTGACCTAGTAGGATGCGGACATGAGGTGGAAACATTAGTCTGACCAGTGTCGGGCAGCAGTAGCCTCTGCCCTTTAGTCTGGAGCTGCCCGTCTGCCCAGGGCAGCTCTTCGTCACCTGGTTGGCTTCTGACCCCAGGTGATGGTGCTCCCCTCCAGGTCTGCTCAAGTCTCCTGTGGAGCTGGGAGACTGCAAAGTTGCCCACAGCCTGCGCATGCATTGTGTCACCCGGGGCCTCTCACTATCGCCAGCACTGCAAGGAGGCCACATGTGTGTGTGCTTCACACTGCACGAAAGTGAAATGCAGTGCCATGCAGAACCTGTCTGCTGAGCAGGCGGCACTGCAGAGTAAAGTGTGATTTCAGTCCCATGGATCCCCTGAGCTACAGGAGCTACAGCCTCTGTCCCCGTTGGGTCCCTGCCAGCCAGCTGGCGGCTGTCCTAACAGTGACACACTGACCCAACGCGGCGCGCTGACCTCTTACTCTGCAGAACACCAGCCAAGTGGTTCCTTCTAACTGTGAAACTCGGTTTCACTCCTTCCATGATGTAATTCTGTACAACCATTGTTTGAACTGCTGCTTGCTAACTGTGGGTGTGAAATGTGTTGGCCATAATCTTAGGGCTCACTAAATTGTGAGAGTGAATCATAATGTTGATACATTTTCATTTTGATTCAGCGAGTGATGTCCAGTGCCATGGATGAGCTTCTGAAAGTACAAGCACCAACTTACCCAGCGAGGTGTTGGTAACTTGGTCAGTTAGAGAAGCAGCTCAGGGCTCACTTTAAAATCGGCATGTCTGAAAGTTTTCCTTCCGATTATTCATAGCTAAGAACCCATTGAACTCAATTCAGTCTTCACTAAGGACACACATTTTGGTCTATAATCATACTGATTTTTTTTTTAAATCCAGTGTTGCTACAGATTTTGAAACGATTTCAAGTGTGAGAATCTGAAATGTTATTAGCCTACTTTGGATCTAATCATGATGATGTATTTTATAAACCTGAAAAGAATTTCAAATAGAAACGTTTCTCTGAGCCTTTTAATTTTACCACTATGTATACATAAAGCACCAAAAATTCTAGTTTTACCAAACTTGTATTTATTTTAAAAATTCTATTTACTCACTATTAAAATGTGAGAAAATTTAATATTCTGCTTTGAGAATTTGAGACTAAGCCAATTTCAAACTAAAAACTAAAGCTAAAATTTGAAATTACAGAGCTATAAGGGTGTATTTTGCTGGAGTTAGTAGAACTATTTCGGAAAATGTAAACAGGGAAAAAAGTTACATATTGTTTTTATTAATATGAAATTTATAACTAAAGGTTTTGATTTATTACAGGACTTTATAATACTGTGAAATAAAAGGTCAAACCTTTGCAACAGTATTGAATGTTAACTTTAGTCTGTGCCCCAGTGGCATTGGTGAGGCAGTTTCTGTTAAAAGCCTGTTTAATTTTGGCTTAGCCGACTGATGCATGCCGGCACGTCTCTGCTCTTGAAGAATAGTTTCTCTGTTGTCTCTTCAGACCTTATTCAACCCCAATAAGACTGTGGTGAAGATGTTTGTTGTGATGTATGACTTGCGCGACATGCCGGCCAACCACCAGACCTTCCTGCGGCAGAGGATCTTCTCTGTGCCTGTGAAGCCAGAGGCCAGGAGAAGCGCCAGCAAGGAGCGCACCCGGCCCTCAGAAGAGCGCCTGTTACGCTACCTCATCCACCTGAGGTGATGTTTTGGGGAGGCGAAATGCACTACTTTAGGACAAGTCCCCAGTTTTTATTAAAAGAGCCCTGGCGACTGTGCTTGGAGCCTCCTTCTAGGGCTGCTGAGCACACCCGCTACCAACCTGGGCGTGTGGCAGGACAGCTGCTTGGGGTGTTGGGTCAGAAGCAGATCCTGACTCATCTGCACTGAGGCTGGGAGACCCATGCAGAATAGCGGCAGTCAGAGCTTCTGTATGGGTGGTTCCATCAGAGATACCTTTCCTGTCGCTTTCTACCCGCACCAGGGCTCGTGAGGAAGTACATGCTTATTAACGTCCCTGGTTGCTCGAATCTTAGACCAGGCTTGGGGCCGGGTCTGTGCACAGCTCAGGGTCAGAGAGCAGAGCACATGGCTGAGAGGGCGCAGAGCCTTCCCCCTGCGCTGTCGCCGGCTGCGCTGTGGTTCCTGCTGCAGGAAGCTTCACTTCCCTCAGGAACACTCGTCTGAGACTGGCTCCGTACCACAAGGAGCCACGCTGGTCCAGCCCCCTTCCAGCAGGGGCAGCAGAGGGCCTCTCTACCCTGTCTCACTGTCGATCTAACCTTGGTGGTGCCCCTGGGGGAATGGAAGTTCACTAAGTTGTAAGTTCCTTATTTCCCCAAACCCTGCGCCATCAGTCCCTGTCTGCCTGACATCTTTATCCAGAGAGAGCACCAACACGGTGTGTGAAACCAGCTGGATGCTGCCTGCTGCGAGCCTTGCAGGAGAGTTACACTGAGTGGGTGAGGACGACAGTCTCCCCAGCAGTTGACAATACTGCTGCCTCCCAGCCCGGCCTCGGCTCTAGCTGATTAAAGTTTGCTGTGTAACCTGGTTCCCCTCCAGCTTGCCCGCTGTTTGCGTGTTTGTGTGTTTCCTGAGCGGCTGCCACAGCCAGGCAGGCAGTCACCCAAGTGCTCTTAAAGTTTAGCAGCCAGAGCCGTAGGGAACCAAATTCACTGGTGTGCAGTTCAGTGCTGGAGAGACGGACGCTTTCTGTGCGGGAAGGACCCAAGCTGGGGAATAGCGCCCACCCTACAGCTGCCCTATGTTCCTTAGCCAAGTCTCACCCTGCTTCCCACCCGGGCAGAGCCCACCACCCAGGGCGCAAGGCACAGGGACAGTGCTGTGGGCTGTGGCTGTGACTGGACTCTAGATACCAGGGGACCCTGCCCTCCCCCCTCGGTGCTACTTACGTGTGACTGAGCTGCCCCCACTGACGACCACCCTTCTGCTACCTGTGATGTCTGAAAGCTGAGGTTTCTATAGCGACTCAGCGTGGGGACCATTTTCATCTAACCCAGGTCACAGGAGGCTGACGTGCTCACACAGATGAGCCTGAGTGAGAAGAGCGGGGACCCTGGGCAGAGGCAGAGGAGAGGCGCGCCCCGCACGGTCGGGCAGGCAAGCGGAGCAGGAGCAGGTCTGAGGGAGGAGCGAGAGAGGCGGGAGACACGAGGGGGAGCGGGGCCTGGACAGCTTCAGGGCTCGAGCACGTGGGAGTGTCCGGTATGGGAGCACTGCTGATTCTCGCTGTCTGTTAGTAGAGGTCATCCGCTGAAATTGTGACCACTCAGGTTGGCTTGTGTTAAAGAGCCTTCCCTGAAATATCTCTGTCTCTCTGTCTAGGTTCCAGAGTTCTAAGTCTGGAAAGATCTACCTGCACAGGGACGTGCGGCTCCTGTTCTCCAGAAAGTCCATGGAGGTCGACAGCGGTGCTGCGTACGAGCTCAAATCCTACACTGAGTCACCCGCCAACCCCCAGTTCTCACCACGATGCTGACAGAGTGGGGAGCCGGAGTGTCACTCGGTACCCCAGCTTGAAGTACAGACTTGCAGAGAGTGGGGCGTGGCCCCTGAGGACGCCGCCCCGAGGAGGCCGGAGGCCCTCTCAGCGCCGACTGTGGAAACCACTCGCTGGACACGTTGCAAGAGCAGAGGCCCTGTTAGTTAGTGTTTACACGTTTCATTTGTTATTTAATATTTAATGTTTTCCTTAGTACTCCAGTGACGTCTGTCTGTAGTGTTCTAATGTAGCACAAATCTTATGTAGAATCATACTATGTATTTTTGACATTAATGTTAGAATCTGAAATATATGCACAAGTCTAATTTTGTGGGATGTTTTAAATGCTGTCCATTTACACTATTGAAAATGAGAATGAACTGTTGAGCTTCTCTCAGATTACCGCACTATGCAAGCATGTGTACCTTTTCTGTCTCCACCTTGAGTTCCGCAGGTGGTGCAGGCGGCAGCCCTGGCCCCTGCGTGTTCAGTAGCCACCGCTCCATTCCCTGCTGGCTCCCTGTCCTCAGACGGTTCTATTTTTCCTTAATCACCTCTCGAGAGGCTTCCCATCCAACTGCTGTCCCATGCTAGATAATTTTCTGAAATTGTTAAAATATGTACTTTGAAAACAAATTAGTATTTATATTGTAAATATATGCCAGAAAACTAAAAACAGCGTGTTTGGCTTTTATTTTTAGTTGAGACGTTTATGTGGGTGGGCGCAGCAGGCAGCTGCCAAGGTGGTTCCCGCTTTCTCCCTTCCTGGTTCAGGGTCACAGTGAAGGCGGCAGTGCCACTGCATCAGGGACCTGACCAAGGGTGCGAACCGATCAAGGCAGCATGTGGGAAGCGGAGCAGAAGCCAGAGTGTGAGCCCCGCCCGAGCCCAGGACATGCTGCAGGGCCCTCTGGGGGGCGGGGGGCACCACAGCCTCCTGTAAAACTATTTTAAAATACTGGTTAAGGAAAAGTACTTGCATTCCTTGAAACTAATAAGCTTTATCAGTCGTACAAATCTGTGCAACTTGTTGTTCATGTCCAGGTTGTGTGGAAAGAATGCGGGCCTGGGACCCCGGGGCGTGGGCGCCGGTCTTTGCTCTGGCACTGTTCTGGGGCCTGCGAGCCTGAGATGAGGCGACAGTGGCCTTCTTAAGTTACAGGATCTAATGACCTTTTATGTGTATGTGTCAGCATGGTGCATAGAGAGAAACAGAGGCAGTATGTAGGTGGGTCTCACAGTCTTACCAGGCTTAGGACATTTTTGTTATCATTTGGGTGGGTAGGTTGGTCGGTTGGAGAGTCTTGCTGACCTCAAACTTCAGATCATCCTGCCTCAGTCTCCCAACTTAGGCATTCTGGGCAAATGCTTTACCACTGACCCATATCCCCAACCCCAACTTTTAAAAAAATATTTCATTAGACTTACTCAGCACTGGAGAAAAGTTGATATTGTTTTTATTATTTGACCTTTCCAGCGCGGTTTATCCCAAAACTAATGTGTACACAGGGTCTGTGTGCATGGACACCACGCTGCAGCCCTCCTGGGACTCTGGCACACCTCTGGCCTTTCTGGCACGGCTTAGGAAACCGTGGCTGGGCACAGCAGGCAGCACACATGACACATGCTGCCTTGATCGGTTTGCACCCTTGGAACCGGGAGTAGGCTGTAGCCTTTGGCTTTCTGTCACAGACTGGAGGAATGAGAAAGAAACGTTTACTTTTGCTCAAAGCTCTAGAGGTACGAGGCCAGGTTGCTGAATCCAGAGGAGTTGCTGCTAGAGCGTCCCAAGGGGCCCAGCACATCAGGGTGCGCGACAGAGCAAGCGAGTGAGTGCGTGCATGTCTGTCTACATCTCTTCTGCTTTCTCCTCTGTAGCCCTTGGAACATAAAATTAATTTTGTCCTCAAGACGCATAAAAATGGGTTTATGTCAGACCCAGGTTTCTTCTTCAAAATGTTTCTGTTGATGAATTATTAATTTTATGAGTTTTATATTAAACAGTTTTATTATACTAAACAATGAATATTTAACAGGAAAAATCACAGAAATAAAGTGTTGAGTTTTTCTTACTTATTGTTTATAAAAAAGCATCAAATTTTTCAACATTAGCTGGCCAAAAAAGAACATCAAGGCTGAGGCAGGAGGACCATTGCAAGTTTGAGACCAGCTTGGGCTACAAAGTGAGCCCAAGGCCAGCCTGAACTGCATAAAGACATCCTGTCTCAAAAAGACAAAAACTATTTTTAAAAAAATTTTAAAAATAAATAAAAAAGAACATCAGAAATAAATTCCTATGTGAACTACTATGAAAATAGCACTTTCCAAAAAGTCTTCAATTACCACACCTGAGGCAGTCTGCACACGACACCAGCAGGTCCCATACACACACATGCTTACGCTAACAGCATGCATCTTTTGCTTCCCTGGCTTTTTGTAGGACATACTTGACATCTCAATGGTCTTGCTGTTTTGTCAGTAGGTTTTTATTATACAGTGTGTAGTTAATAGGAACATAAGATATGAATAAAATAAATTATTAAATTATTAATATGTATTGTGTGTTTAGATAGCATTTTCATATCAGCTGTGTACTTAGAAAACCTAAAAGATAACATCAAAAATTAAAACCTGGGGCCAGAGATGTAGCTCAGTGGAATAAGTGCCTGCTTGGCAAGCACAAGGTCCTGAGTTCAATCCCCAGTTCTGCCAAAAAAATTAATTAATTAAAACCTTAACTACTGTGTAAACACAAACAGAAGTCTACCACAGAAATAATCTTCAACTGTCACACCCAAAGCAGTCTGCACACAACTGCTTGTTCCATACACAAGTATCACACTGATAGCATGCATGTTTTGTTTTCCTGTCCCTTCCTGTGGGGCAGTTGACATCTTTTTGTTGTCCTGTTGTAGTAGGTCTTTGTGATGCTGCCCCTGCCTGTCCACCTGTCAGCTCACCAGTGTGCTCTGCAACTTGGGCAGAAATACTTGGTTTTTCTCTGTTATAAATGATCTCTTATGAATTCCAGTCCCAGCCCTCTAAGAAAATTTCTCCACGATATTTTACATTTACTATTTTCTTCGTAAACTATCATTTATGCCACATATTTAGGACAGAGTAAAACACAGCCATTGGTCAATGCTTTGTGTTTCAAGTGACATCATAGTTGCTGCATAACAACCTCTACTTCACATTTAGTTTTGTTGTTGAAAGTTTCCATTTCAGGCTTCCGTTTTGTCAGGTTCCCCATCAATATTTCCATCATGGTGAAATGTTGACAACAATACCAGTTTGCTTTTTCTTTGCCATATATGAGGCTAGTGTGGCCAATGTCATGTCTTTCTGAAATCCAAAGACTGTACTATACAATTCTTTGTTTTGAAATTGCAGCATTGCATTTGGAATTTCTGCATATAGTTCCTGTGCTGGTCAGCTTGTGCTCTGTTAGCAAATACAGCATCAACTGGAAATTGGTAAACCAACTGTTGAATGTCACATTCCAATTAGTTTGGGAGATGGGAGCAACAAGTTTGTTCACAACATCATCTAGTTTATTACTATATGAATAAGGACTGATAGCTGAGTTCCAGAATAAATATTTAAATTGAAAGCATAATGTCCAGAGTTACAAGGGTATAAATTTTTATGCCATATTTTGACCCTTCATTTTTCCATAATTCTTTTACATTCCTGTGATCACCATGAGAAATCCCTGCGAAGTGCAGCAGATCTATGAATGCTTTTAGTTCAGCTAGTGAGGCATCATAATAAATACATTTTTAAAATATGGCTGTTGGTGCATACAGAATGTTCTACTTGCATTTCAACCTTTCTGTGTTTCACAGCATCTTGTAGCATTTCATCTGTTGTAGTACGTAACATTGAGCAGCAGTGCCAAGAACTTCACTGTATTTTTGTACCTAGTTCTAACATTGGATTGTTCCATTTTCTTGCATGACCATTTCACAGCATTTTGACTAGTCAAATATGTACTCACATTGCTGTTTTGTCATCTGAATCAAGGAGGTCTGCATTCCCTGTGTCTATGTGAGCTGGTTCTTGCTCCATGTCACTGTCACAGGAACTTTGGCTCACATGGCCAATGTCGAAGTCAGTCATCCTCCTCCTCCTCCTCATCCACCCACACCACTCTTCTATTAGGAAAGCAGGTATTTTACCATAGTGAATCATTTTCATCGTCCAAATGAGTAATCTGGTGATTCACTTTTGATTCCTCCGAAACCCGCAGATGTGGTTTTTCGTGTACCATTGTAGTGAACTTAACTACTGCTACCAGAAAAATTTTTTTAAAACTTTTTTTTTTAACAAATCCTGGAGTGCTGTCAGTCTATTGGACCCTCTGTAATGCTCAGGTAAACACGCAAAACCAGTTAGATGGAAGATAAAGGTGGGTCCAAACACTTGCACATCTGCACATTCCTTGCTGTTCATTACACCGACTAAACACATATATTACTGCATACCACAGGGAAAGGTACTGAGACAACAGCCAGCTATTATACTAAAGGACAGATTTACAGTAGAAAGGTAAAGGATGGGCCTACTCAACCCAGGTGTATGTTCTATTTTTTTTTTTTTTTTGAAGGAAGGAAAGGTTTATTTAGCTTACAGTTTGTGGAGGTTTCAGTCCATACTTGGATGGTTCTGAAGCAGAGTGGTACATGGCAGAGGGCAAACTGTTCATGGCAGCAGAGCACAGCAGAGCAACCAGCAAAAGAGAGGAATGGCTGCAAGCAGCCTCTTTCCTTCACTTACCTTGTAAACAGGCTACCCCACCCAGGGGGCGTGTAGCTCTCACACAATCTCCATGTCCTCCTCATCCACAGGCTCAGGATGTGTACAAAATAAGTACCCTGGC
>PVLD010005083.1:9903-116783 GCA_004027595.1 Dinomys branickii | reverse complement strand
GACTGCGTTTTGTTCCTCTGTTTTCCCATTTTTGGGTATCAGATTCAAACTGTGGAGCTATAAATTCCACAGACAGTTCAGCAGGCAAAGGTCTGCTGCAGAGGCTGCTCCAGTGGTTACTTCTCTTTGGGAGAATGTCCCTTAAGCTGTCTGCTGAGATTTCCGCTTCTACTCCCTACCCCAAGACCTGGCTGGGGCGAATAAAGAGCTCGCCACCCCAGGATTCTTGCAGATAGGCCACTCAGGTGTTCCTCCCTGGGTGGAGCTCTTTCCCCCCTCACAAAACCCGTTGGGGAGCCTAAGTAGGTCTTCCCACCCGGGAGATCCTGCAGTCCTTAAAGCTGCTTTGATGTCTCTCGCTGGGCTGAGCTTCTTCCCAATTCAGGAAAAACCTGTTAGAGTGCGCACTTAACTCACCCTGTGATCGTGCAGACAGGAGTGCCGTTCAGATGTTTTTCCCTGGATGGAGATTTTCCCCGACTCAGAAATCCCGCCGGCCGGTCGCTGTTGCTCCAGTTCGAGCAGCGCTGGCTGCAGGGGTGGGGTTCTGAGCGGGATCTCGGAGCTGTGCCTGGTTTGGTGCAGTTTGTCCCAGTAGCACATTCTCTGTCGGGTTCAGGAGCTGAAGCCGTTCTTTCCTCCGCACTCGCTCTCTCGGCTGGGCGTCTTCTTCCCGGAAGTCCTCATTTCTGTCTTCATATTGCTATATTTCATTGTTTGGGTGGTAATCCTCTGGGAGGTTCTCTCTCTGCTGCCTACCCGGTCGCCATCTTCCCAGAAATCCCCTCATATGTTAATAAATTTAGCCATAATGTCATTTTTCTCTTCAAGGAAAAGTCTAAAAAAGATATTAAACATTTGAAGTGTAAATACAAAGAGAAATTAACATGTATACATATATATTTTGAATACTGTCAAATGTTGATTGTGAATAAAGTCTGATTTTATGGAATTTAACATATTTGTACTTAATAGAAATAGTATGTGTGATTACATCACTCAGTTTTATAAAGTTGATCGAGTTTTCTTTGTTCTGTTTTCAACATAAATTTTTCTCTGTTTATAATCACAGATATATTGATTTAAATACTACTAATTTTAAAATGTCAAAATCATTTGATTAATTTATTTGAAATCATTATCATTATTATAAGTACAGTGCTTCAAGTCTTTAAATCATTCTTTGAAAGAATGAAAATATCTTGATTCTATGAAATCTAGCTTTGTTCCTTTTCAGATTTGTGTTGCTATAAATGGATTTATTTCTAACACAAAAGCATAAGTCATTCATGATTTAAGCAAATTAAATCTCTTCATTAAATTTTAACAGGAAAGATTTTACATTTTCATTGTCATAACTGTATAAAGTTTACAAAACAGAATCTTTTCCCTGAAAATAACATTTCATCTAGGATAATGTAACTACATTTGACTGACCCTATTATATACATTTTAGTATATGTGAGTTTCACCCTCATATTCAGTTGTTCTAAGTTTGTCTAAATTTTATTCTAAATTCTCTAACATTAAACGAGATCCAGTTTAGTAACAGTATGGGCTGACTTGTATCCCCATCAATTTCACACACTGAAGTCCTAATCCACAGAAGCTCACAATGTGAAAGTATTAGGAAGCAAGATCCTTAAGCAAGGAATAAAAATTAAATGTGGTCCTTAAGTTTAGACCTGATGCACTAGGATTCTTACACATTTAAGAAGAGGAGATTAAGACACAAGCATATCCAGAGAACATACAAGTAAGAAAAGGGAAAATAGTCCTCTAAGTGCCACAAAGGACTCAGAAGAAAACCCTATAGTCACCTAGATCTGGGATGTCTAGTCCAAAACTTCAGAAAATAAATTTTTATTGTTTAAGCTATGTTGTCCAGAGTAGTGTTATGGAAGTTTCAACAAACATATATAATGACTACTTAAATAAAGGCATTCATTTGTTTCTATATTCTTGTTTTAGTCTTTGTTAAGAAGGTAGAGGTTAGGAAACATAATAATTAAATTTTTTACAAATTAGCAATGTTTCAATATTAGTATAAAGTAAAAATGAAATTGTAGTGTAGAAGAAGAAAATTATTATAACAATGTACAGATGCTGTGTGGTTGAATATGAGCGGGCATAACATACTTAGGATGAAGTAGAACTTGTTACTCATAATTACTTTTCACTTACTGTGATGTTTAGCAAATGACTTACTTTCCTATGTCACATTTTCCTAGGGTTATTGATAAGAACATTTTTTGTCACTTATTGGAGACTTTTATGGAAAGCAACAGATAGGGTGCTACAATATAGCTATTACTTAAAGAGTGCTAGCCATTTGTCATTTATTTATATTATAAAAGAAAAGACAATAGCAGTCATTCGCTTGTCTTGTCCCCAGTAAATTTTGCTTGATCTCATGATACGACATACACAAAAACCCATTTTCACTTTTTCATAATTTATTCTTGATATGAACCTTTGAAGAGATAAAACATTTTCCTATTATGTTCCTTTTAAAAGACAGATTGGTAGTCTTTTTTGTTTGCTTGTTTTCAATGTGAAATTAGATTACTTTCAGATACACTTTTTTAATTACTGTAATTCTATAATACCAATCTCACAACTATCTTCAAAGGTCAATTAAACAGATACACTTCACTGAGACTAATATTTAACAAGGAAATAAACCAATAGAATAGACTAATGTTACACTAGTAAAAAGTAGAAAAAAGCATATTATTAACATGATAGACCCAAATATTTATGGTTTTTCTTCTTGATGTTTTGGCTTATAAATATGAGAGCTTTAGATGAGTTCAAATACAGATATTAGGTTAAATACATGGCTTATTAGGAAGTTCAAGTTTATTTTATAAAACTGAAAATTATTTCTTTTGTAACTTTAAGCATCTAATAGCCTAAAAACTACCAAGACTAGTTACTGTGATAGGCTAAGAATTTAGGACATTTGGGAACATGGACAAAATATGAGGCACACATAGAAATTTCACAACGATCTCATTTGTTTTTGCAATAAGCATAGACTAATAGTGACAATAAGGACACACTGACAATCTTTAAAGTGGAACAATGATATTTAAAATTCACAGTACCTAACAGCTACAATTACCAGAGTGATTTATTTTTAGGGTACCACTGAGCCCAAGACCAACTACACCAACCTTGTTTTCTAGTTATGACAATCTCTCCTCACATTTTTGTAGCCCATATTTTGATAGTTTTTTTTAATTTTAAAGATGACAAAAAGACAGTAACAAAATAAGAACAACATAGACTAAAACAAAACAAAGCCAAAACAATAGAGATGATACCAGATTTCAATACAAAATGATAGGGATTAACAGCAGTCGTTATATTAAATATTGTTATCTTCAACGAAGTTGCTCAGATTACCAGATGTAAGAAGGCAAGATTGATCAAACCTCAATATTACTTTTATATCCATGATTTCTTCCTAATTTCTTTTCATTGTGTATCACATTCTTTACTAAAAGTTTTGTTTATATCTTGTATTGTTTAATTGAATCAGTTATTGTAGTTTTTATGCTCATTGAATATTTCATCAATCAAAATCCAAATTTGCTTATTGGTACCTGCTTTTGGCTCACTGAACCCTTTGTAAATTTACTTCTCTCTCCTTTGATCTCTTTGAACACTTTATTCATTTGCTTTTGACCTCTTCCCCTTCAGTGCCTAGGAGAACAGCTTTTGGGGAATTAAAACTTGTAGGAGACAGAATTATTGCCTTGTTTTCTCATTTTTCTGTTCTTTCTGTGCCTATTAAGGATCAGTTAGGTTAGAAAAACTTCAAGGCTACTGTGGGGATCTGTCTCATTAGTGTGTGGTGCTCTGCAATGTGATTTTACCTTTGGTTGCATTTTGATAGTTAAGCATGTACTTAACATCATAGGGTCACTCTCAGCATCTGTGTGGCAAGAAGCAAACTACTCTTGGTTATATCTGAATCTAGAGCCAACCATATATCAATTGTGTACCTTAAGACTTGTTTTTAAAATTTTGAAATTCAACTATCCATAAAGGTTGTGGCATAGCAATGATCACAGGTAGGATAGTACATAGAGGGTAAGGGAAGGTAACAAGAAGTCAAGGAAGAGAATAGTTGAGAAAGAGTGAAAAGAGAAAAAAGAAATACAGTGAGCCCCTGGGTTATGAATGAGTTTTGTTGGGAGGACATTCATAAACTGGATCAATTCTTAATCCAAAAATGTGAGTGTTACATACCTTTGTCACAAATATACCACATAAAGCCAAAAAACATCAAAACGTGAGCTTTGTTTCTATCTGCACAAGTTCGCAGCTGCAGTGTTCTTAAGAGGGGTGGGATTTATCATGTCTGGAATGGAGAGCTGGTGGACAGTAGGCTTGAGAGGCACCTGAGGAGACAAAGAAAGGGACTAGTAGGGAGGGAAGTACAACTGAAGGTTGAGGAAAGCTGTGAAAACAGTTGAAACTAATTAACAAGTTGACAGAGAACTTGTTTGAATCTTTTATACACAATTTTTGGTGAGGATGAAATTGGCATGACCATCAAAAAATCCACTTAAACTGAAATATTAATTAGTGTGCACTATTTTCACGTATACAAACACCTTATACACACTGATATAGAAACAGGCAATATAAGATAAAGGGAAAAAGAAAACAAAGAATAAGACAAAAAAATCCACACACATAGAAATGCAAGAATCCCATCAATCCTAGTTAAACTGCAGTCAGATTTCACCAGGTTACTCTTTCCCCTATGTTTACAAATGCACAAATTTTGACTTGTGTGGGTGTCTGGATGCACTCCCAGTCCTGTCTTGTTCCCTCTGCTGGTAGGATTCTGTTTGATTTCAGCTGTGCTCCTGTAAGTAATGGCTAACTGGAGAGTTTTCCCCCACTGTCTATGATAAACTACCTTCGTTTGCACTGGTCAGTGGGTGAAAAGAATATGCAACGTGGCTGGTCAAGTACCCAGTCTTCTGTTGAGTTTTGACTGGTTCTGTTTGATATGTGATTCTTCCTTTTACGATAGTCCATGTAGCTGCCTTGTCTGCCCCTCCTCTACCGTGCTGAGGGCTTGCAAGCATGTGCCTCTCTTGTTCTCCAATGTATCAAACGTTCTGTCTGGACTCCACAAAACATCATTACCAGCCTGTGGAAATACTGGTTCCTCTATATCACTGTGTTAATGGATTTCTCATCCCTGGGACACAATAACTGTCACTCACAACTTGATGGAGAATGGGTCTATTTTGACTCAGATTTCAGAAAACTCAGTCCTTGTATGGATGGTGGCAAGGCTGGAGGGCCTTGGTGGAGGAAGTCTGTCCATTTCGTGGAGTTCAGGAAAAAGAGCTCAGAGGGAGGAGCCAAGGAGGGAGACACATCCTTCCTGGTCATGCCACCAGGGGCTGCCTCTGACAACCAAGTCTCATGTCCTAAGAGCATGTTAGCTATAAATTAATCAGTGAACTAATCCACCCCTAACACTTCTGTGATTAAGCCGTCTCTGGAATTCCACCTATGAGCACATGATGCTCTTGGGGGACATCTAGCTATAAAGTATGATGCTCAGCAGCTTCTGAATGTTTTTAGGACAGTTCTGGTGTGGGCACCAAGATGTGCATTGCAGACTGGATGTCCCACAGGCACAGAACTTGCTGTTTAGGGGATCAATGGGGAAACCTGCTTTGGCACTAATCAGATTGTTTTTTTGTTCTTTCCCCGTATCACATGGGTTATATCCACAGCCTGCCCCTCCAACTCATGCACTGTAGCTTTCTCAGCATCTACTTCTAGGTCCCTAACCAGGATTCTGCGCTTGTCTGTTGCCTTCCAAAAGATCCAGCAGTCCTCATTCAGTCACTGCCCTCCCAGTGATTCTCAGGCTTTCAGTTTCACTGGAATCCTGATCCGCAAATATCTCTTTCAAGGATCCTTTCTCTAATTAAAGGATTTAGGATACATGGAAACTTGAAGGTGAGTACAAGTCCTGGTGTCCACAGAAGCAGCCCAAGTGCGAATGAGGTACTGTGCTCCTTTCCCCAGGCCATTAAATCCTCTCATATAATGCATGTTTTCAGTAACCAGGGGCAGGATCAAGAATCAAGCCAGCTTCCCTCTCTAAATAACTCTGATAATGGATTTCATCCCAGGGGCTTCTCCTTCAGATGAGCTTTTCATATCTGTAGCTTTGTTCGCTCCTGTTTCCATGTACCAGCCCTTCCTAGAGCATGTCTCCTGAGTGTCCTGTAAACACCACTGGTCACCCAAGATGGATAAATATCTCTTGGTTTGGTTTCTTTATTTAATTACAGAAGTAACAGAAAGCATACACATTTTGTGGGTTGAGAAAAGAGAAGGAAGTCATAATCTGACTCATTTGGAAACAAGCCCCTCCTTTCTGGATTTGCCCTTAAAGGCAAAGCTTAGAGAACCTTATCTTTAAAACTTTTAACTACTGCAATTGAGAATTATACCATGTAGCTTTCATAAGGTAAAACAAAACTGAAATTTGTTTTACTATAAAATTTTATAGAAATGCTAGCATACAAACATACAAAAGGAAATTTTCTGGTAACCTAAAAGTCTGCATAAGAGCAAAAGAGAGCATGTATTTAGAGTGTAGTTGATGGTGAGAAAATGGCATGTGTCAATTAACCGTCAATAGGTAATTTAGTTAGTTATTGGTTAATTAAACTTATTGGTACAATTTAGATATACACAATGATCATAATTATCATAAATAATTTGTACCTGTATATGATATATCTTGATTATTCTTTTTTCCCCATTCCTCTCCCCTCCCTTCAACACATATTCCTCTCTGTATTTGCAAAAACTTCATTTCCATTTTATTCTTCTGTATGTTTTTCTTTTCACTTCCTTTCCCTCTTCCCTCTTCCTAGTTCATTTTCAAATTTGAATATTTTCTTCCTATTTCACAATAACTACTATACATTTTGGTCCTTATTTACATTTTCAGTTTCTCATGCCAGGAAACAATATATTTACACGTGCATGCCCAATTTACTTCACTTAAGAGTATGGTTTCAAAGTGCATCCATTTATAGTTTTATTTATTTATTTTTTTTTGGCGGTACCGGGGATCAAACTCAGGACGTTGCACTTGCCAGGCAGGCGCTTATTCCACTGAGCTATAACCCCAGCCCCAAAGTGCATCCATTTACTTAGAAATGTTTCAAGTTTATCTTTTTTTATGACTGAGCAGTTCTGCATTGTATGAAAAAATGACATCATCTTCATCCATTCATCAGTTAATGGGCATTTGAGCTGTTTCCAAGATTTAGCTAGTACATACTGCGCTGCTATAAACATGGGTGTGCATAATCTCTGTGGTATGATGCTTTAAATTCTTTCAGGAAGATACCAACAAGGGGAATAACAGGGTCGAAAGGGTCCTCTAGTACTAGTTTTTTGAGGAATCTCCACATGATTTCCACAGTGGTTACACCAGTCTACATTCCTAACAACAAAAGCAACAACAACAACAACAGCAACAATAACAATAACAACAATACAGAAGTGTCCTTTTCCCCCCACAGCTTTGCCAGAATTTGTTATTTGGTGATTTCTTTATAGTAGCCATTTTTTCTGGGGTGAGGTGGAATCTCAGTGTTCTTTTAATCTGCATCTCTTGAATGACTGTGATGTTGAACACTTTGTCATATATTTATGTGACATTTATACTTTGTTATCCGAGAAGTGTGTGTATTTATCTCAGGGGCCCACTTTTGTATTGGATCTTTAAATCTGGGGGTCTGATTTTACCTTCAGTTTTTTTTTATATATTCTAAATATTAGTCCTTTGTCTCAGGAGCAGCTGTCCATAATTTTTTCCTCTGTGTGGGTAGTCTCTTCATTCTTTTGGCGATGTCATTTGCTATGCAAAAGCTTTGTAATAAAATGAGATTCCAGTTAAATCTTTGTAATATTTCCCGTGCAATCTGGGATTTTCTCATAAAGTCTTTGTTGCATCAGTGTTTTCAAGTGTTTTAAATATGATCTCTTTAAGGAGATTTACTGTTCCTGATTTAATATTTAGGTCTTTGGGCAATTTCAGTCTTAGTTTAATGCATAGTGAGAAACATGGGCCTTTGTTTCATTTTCACCATATGGAAAAACAATTTTTTCAGCACAATTTATAAAGAGTCTATCTAAATTCCAGTGACTGCGTTTGGCCCCTTTTGGACTCTTTTGTCAAAGATAAAATAGTTGAGTATGTGTGGAGTTGTTTCTGTATTTTCTAATCTGTTCCGTTGATTCTTGGGTCTATATTTTTGTTAGTACCATTCTGTTTTTATCATAGTAGCTTTGTATTATGATTTCAAATTAGAGATTGTGATGCCCTCAGCCTTCTCTTTGTTGCTTTTGCTATTTTAAATCTCTTCTTGATCCAAATAAGTTTTAGGATTAGCTCTTGGTATTTTTGTCAGGATTACATTAAATCTTTATAATAATTTAGGGAATATGGCCATTTTCACTATGCTGGTTCTTTCTACCTAAGAGCAAGGGATATATTTTCATTTTCTGATATCCTCTTTGATCTCCTTTCACAGTACTATAGTTTCCAATGTAAAGAAACTTTATTTTGTTTGTTACATTGATTACTAAGTATTTCATTTTTTGATGCTCTTGTGAAAGGAATGCCTTCTCTAATTTATCTTAGTGAGTTTCTTATTTGTATACAGGAATGCTATTAATTTTTGAGTGTTTATTTTGTACTCAGCTATGTTACTGAATTTGGTCATTAAATGTCGAAGTGTTTCGGTGGAGTTTTGTGCATCTTTTATATAGAATAACATATCATTCAAAACTAATGAAAATTTAATTTCTTCCTTTCCTGTCTTTGTTCCTTTTTTTTTCTTTCTCTTGTCTAATTGTTCTGGCTAATATTTCCTGAATTATATTGAATAAGAGTGGTAACAGTGGACATCCTTGTATTGTTCCTTATTTCAGAGTGAAACCTTTTCAGTTTTTAGTATGATGTTGCTTGTTGCTTTGAATAGATAGCTTTAATCAAAGAGAGATAAAACCATCTATTCCAGCTTTGCGTAGGGTTTTTACCATGAGTTGGTGTAAGACTTTGTAAATGCTTTTCTAGTTCTCTTGAAATGATCATATGAGTTTTGTCCTTGAGTCTGTTGATTGGGTTAATAAATTTATTGATTTACACATGTTGATCCATTCCTGAATCTTTGGGATGAATCCTACTTGGTCATGGTATATAATTTTCTTGATAATTTACTGCACTTTGTTTGCCAGTATCTTACTGAGGATTTTTATATCTATGTTCATTAGGGAGATTGGTCCATAGTTTTCTTTTTTTGTTGGATCCTTCTCTTGGTATTACTACTTGCTTCCAGAAATGACTTTAGAATTATCGCTTCCCTTGAAAATTCATTAAAGAGTTTGAGGGATAGTGACGTTACTTTTTCTCTACATTTCTTGAAGAATTTAGCAGTGAATCCATTAGGACCTGGGATTTTATTTGTTGGTAGGTTTTTAATTAAATGTTTAATTTCGTTGGCTTATAATGAGTTATTTAGAAGCTTTATATCTTCTTGATAATTAGTATGTATCTAGGAATTAGTCCAGTGCTTTCACATTTTCCATTTTAGTTGATTACATGTTCTCAAAGTAGGTATTGATGATCTTTTGGATTTCTTTAGGATCCACAGCAATTTCACCCTTTTCATCCCTAATTGCATGGATTTGAGTCTTTACTTTCATCTTTTTAATAAGGTTGGGTAAAGGTTCACCAATTTTATTTAACATTTCAGAGAAACAACTCTTTGTTTTATTGATTATATTGTTTTCTTAGTCTCAGTTGCATTAATTTCTGCTCTGATTTTATTTTTCCTCTTGTGTAAGCTTTTGACTTAACTTATATTCACAGCTGATATTAATGTACTTTCTGATGTTGTGAAGTGGAACATTACATAGACACCTTCTAAATTCATGTGTTCATAGGCTTGGTTCATTTAAACTATTTCTTCATTGATTTTTTAATCTAGTTGATCTGTCTTTTTGTGACTGTGGGGAACTGAGGTGCTGTATTATATTGTGTTAGTGCTTACTGGATTTTTCATGTCTATTAATATTTGTTTTATCTAGTTGGGCACACCAACTTTGGTGCATATGTGTTTATGATTGTTATCTCATCCTCTTCGATTATTCCCTTGACAAGTATCTAGTGACCTTACTTAATTCACTTTGTGACACTTAGTTTTAAATTCACTTTATCTGCAAATAGAGTATTAGCTATCTCTCCATTTTTTGCTGGGCTACTTTTGTATAAAGTATGATTTTTCTATTCTTTCAATTTCTATCAATTTCATTTTAAGTTAAATGTGTTTCTTATATGCAGCATATTGTTGGATCTTGTTTCTTGATGCATTCATCCACTCTTTCTTTTCACTGGTGAACTGAGATCACTTACATTGATGGTTATAACTGATATGTATTGACTTCTCCTCCTAATATTATTTTCCTGTTTTGTTCCCTGTCTTTCCCCTCTGTTTGATTGTTTGTCTTGCTTGGTGGATTTTTTCTATTTCGTTCTTATGACTGTAGTCTTACTTATCTCTTTCTAAAATATTCTTCACAATACTTTGTAGAGCTGGTTTCGTGTTCATAAATTTCTTTAGTTGTTCTTTGCCATAGATGTATCTTATTTCTCCATTGATTTTTGAAAGAATTTTGCAGGGTACATAAATTTGGGCAAGAGATTGTTTTCTTTCAGCACTTGAAATACTTCACTCCAAGCTCTTGCTGACTTAAGATTTTGTGTTGAGAAGTCTTCTGTGATTTTGATCGCCTTTCTTTTTAGATGATTTGTTTCTTTTCCCTAATAGATTTTGATATTCTTTTTGTGCTGAATTTCTGGAATCTTGATTACTGTATGCCTTGGTATAGCTTTATGTTGGTCATGACTAGTTGGAGTTTGATATGCTCCAATTTTCTGTATGTCAATTTCTTTTACCATGCTTGGGAAGTTTTCTTCCTTTACTTCTGTGAGTTGTGGGTTTTTTTTTTTTGGTATATTATTTGCCCTGTCTCTTTTCATAGATTCAGATCAATCTTATGTTGTTCAAAAGAACAATAAAAGATTGCATTATATGGAAGGTGTTGGATTTATTTTTCATACTTTCTTGTGACTTTTAAGAATTTTTTCCTTTTGTGCTTCTAGTTACAATCACGCTTTCTAGATCTGATATTCTGTGTTCACCTTGGTTCATTTGTCTGTGACCAGAAGACTGATAGAAATACTGCCAGAAGGCAGATAGAAATCCTGCCAGTAAAACCAGGCTCCAGAGGTTTCTGCTGAGATGAAGGACTACATTGGGTAATGGATTCCAGATGATATATGTTATACCTTGAGAGAAAGTTTGGCTGAATTTTGCTTGTGTCTAGAGACTGTCTGAGACAGATTAAATTTGGAAGGCTAATTACTCTGGTGAAAGAAATTTCAAGGCAGTGGAATGTTAAGGTGGTGGCATAAATATTGCTTGGGATGTTTAGCTAGATATATGTTGAGAATCAAGAAAGAAAGCTCTAGTAAAGCTGTGGACTGAAAAGATAGAGCAGAAAAAAAATCTTGATTGCTGAGAAATAACAGGAGAATACAAAACTGGAATGATGGCATCACAAGAAGCAGCATAACTCAATCCTTTGCAATGCCTTGAAATTTCTTTCACCAGATTAATTAATCTGCCAACCTTAATCTGTCTCAGGCAGTCTCTAAACACAAGCAAAGTGCAGACAAACTTTCTGCTGGGGTGTAACGTAAGGTATAACAACCTTTGAGAAGAGTCACAGAGCACAATGTTCTTGAATTGTGGTAGCATAATTTGTTTCTCAGAATTGGATTCATAATGCTCAGTGATTCAACCACTGGATCCCTAGAGTTCAGGAGAGGGATATCCTATTGTTGCTGTAGCTGACAGCAGATTTTAACATCAGCTACATGGAACTGATTTTACTTACGTACAGAACAGAATAGTTGTCAAGTCGGGAAAGCTTCCACCAAGATTTCAGGAGGCCTAGGGTGCCAAGCAGTATGGCCCTGAAAGGGTAGTTTGGGAAGCTGTGTATATGAAGTCAAAGGTTCACTGGAGACCTCAGAAGATTCAAGAAGGTAGGAATGTGGATAGTGTTCAAGAAAGGAAGAGTGTGCCCAAGAGAGATGCCATGGGAACTATAACCACCAGCAGTGCCACAGAGGCTGTCACCCAAGCCATTTGGAGTTCATATCTTGCCAAAGATTGTCTTGGATACTGGACTTGAACCTACAGGATTTACTGATTGCCTTGCTGGCTTTTGGACCTGCTTTGGTTCTGTTCCTTTGTAACCCACTGTTTGTAACTTTGGGAATAGAACTATTTATCTTATGAGATTGAATATTGGAAATACTTAATTTTATTTTCATTTGTATAGGGGCTTATAGGTACGAGTTTGCTATAAATCTCAGAGGAGACTTGGAAATGGAGTTTTCAGCAATGCTGGGACCGTTAGGACTTTGGCAACTCTTACAGAGGGACTAAATACTTTTTGTGTGGGAGAGTGTATGTGGGTTTTTGGGACCCAGGGGCAGAGTGCTGTGGTTTGTGTCTGGATGTCTGCCCAAAGCATCATGCAGTTATGGTGTCAGGCTTTTTTCTAGGAGGCTGAATATAGAGTTTATGACTGATTCATGTTCCAATGCTGGGATTAAGGTTGTGAGTGCTACACCTGATCCTAGGCAGGTAGGCTGCATACAGTATGCAGGACAGAAAGAAGCTTGTCCTTTCCTTCTATTGCTTTTGGTGTCTTCTGCCACCATGAAACTGCTGCCCCTCAGCCATGGACCACTCTATCTTTGAGCTAGTGGGTTATAAACTGAAATCTCTACAAAGAGCTAAGTAAACCTTTCTTCTCTAACTTTGGGTGTTGGGTATTTTGTGTCAGTAAATGAGAAGAGGAATTAAAAAAAGAGGGAATTAAGAGAAACGGAGGAGAAAATAGAGAGTTAAATGAAGAGAAGTATAGAAGCTAGAGTGAAGGACGAAGGTTGATCACCCAAAGCTTTGAGAACTTTTGGGAAGAAGATAGAAGAGAAAGAATGAAAGAGAAAGTAAAGACTATTGAATCAAACCAGAAAGACAGTGTTCATTCACATCAAAATATCGAAAATCAAGGAAGATAGTTGAGAAAAGAGAGGGAGAGATGAACGTAACAAAATAAACAATAAAAGTAAAAATCTGAACAACCAAAAACAAGACAAAAACAAATTGAATGCACAACAACAAAAGCAATAAAGTTCCTCTGGTGCCCTCAGTTATATGTTAGGGTCCAAGTCAGAGTCAAATCTGAGGTGGGTTACCCTGCCAAACCTGCAGTAGGATTAATCCTGGGTGTGGGGCTGATTTTTGACTTTGGATGTGGGGTCTGGGGCCCGTCCAGCCAACAGCTTTTTTTATGTACCTCAGCAGCTCACCCATATTTCCTGTCTCCTTGCCCTGTTGGTCTCTGTATGACCCTCCAAGTTGCTGTGGTTCCCTCAAAGAGACTGCCCTAGTTTGCTCCCAGGCAGCCCCTCTCAACACTTGCAAGTCTCCTTGGTTCCACTCCACTGGCACATCTTTCTCTCTCCTGCCCCTGAGAGCAGGGCATCAGACATGCTGGGTTCTCACTCATTTCCACACACAGTTTAAGGCTGCTTAAGTCCTGCATCCACCTCCCTCATCCTGTTGGGAGCAAGGCAGGGGGAATGGTACCATTCCACTCACCACCTTCACCACAGCCACAGTAATTCCCTAATCTGGTTGTTGGTAGAGGTTCCAGTTACCCACTATGGTGCATGATAGAAAGATAAAAGTAAAAAGATTGGTATCTTGTTTGGGAGGGAGCATCTTCTTGGTCACTTGCTCCCCTGTTTGTGGGTGAACTTTGCTGCCAGGGTACAATCTCTCCTGTTTGTAAGAAGGCATAAAAGGCAACAGGCCTTATATACCAAACTTATCGTGTATGGACTGAGTTTGCTATGTTGCTGCAGCCCATCAGTGTTTTGGAGGAACTTTCTGTAATGGTGATTCCTAGTCCATGTGTAGGTGACAGGCAGCCCTGTGAGATGCTTTGACACTGTATAAAGTCCTATGCCTATTTTGTTTGATCTATAAGTTTCCCATTTCAGACTGATTTTGGCACCAGGATGTATGTCCTTCCCTTTCTTCTGGTTACTGTGTGTTTAGATGAGTTTCTTTGAGTAACTCCAGCTTGCCCCCTCCTCTCTTCATCTGTGTTGAATCCCCTTCTTTAGTCAGGTAATTTAATTCTTGAAATTGTACTCCTTATGGGAGACATGTTGCTTATTAATCATGAAGTTTGCAAATATCGATTATTTTAATGTCTGAGACTTAATGTTAAACTGTTATTTGGCTTTCCAGATCCAACTCAGACATCTTCTCTTCCATACCATAATTTATGCCACCACTCCATTCCAGAGTCACCTTTTACATGATGCAAACATTTTCTAAGCACACCTCCATTGCTACATTCACCTTATTCTAATTTGTGTTGTTTATTTGTCTGTGTAACTTACTCATTTTAATTGTCTGTATCCTCTAGCTCTGCAAGGGTTAGGCCTATTTCTCTTTTTTATAAATTAAATCTTCAGCGAATAAATGCTGAACTGTGTAAAAACAGGCCTTATCAAGAAAGCAAATGTACACTTTCTAAAGTTCTAGATACAAAATACTAGAATATTAAGGGGAAAAATAAGTCCTTCCTACTTAACAAATCTAAATATAACACCATAGGAAAGGTGAGAAGTTTCTTGTTTTCTTAGGTGATTCTGTGATTACATTTTTATTTTCATATTACTATAAATGCTTATGAACTATAGGAAATTTCATGACTATGACATTGTACCTTTTGCGGGAGTTTATTGTGAGCACAGAGTTCACTGAGAGTGCCTGGCTGAGGGTCATGATTGGGTCTCTCTAGACCTACACCCTGAAGACTCTATGAGAACAGCTAGGCATATGACTATTGCACTGTTTTTCTTTCAAAAGTAAAGGTGTAGGAATTTTATATACTCTAAAGGGTTTACTAGAGATAAAAGTGTTTTTTTGTGTGAGAGTCAGAGTCCCAAAATAGCTGACACAAGCAAATATGGCAGCTTCAAACTGAACAAAAATAATATTTCATAATGCCAGGGATTCTTGACAGAACAGAAATCTCTGCATACTAGAATATACAGCAGTTAGAATTGAAAATAAAAATAAAACATAAAAAAAAACCCACAAGGGCATTACACTACTTGTGTTATAAAATGCTTAACAAAAGTACACAATAATACAAGATGGCACCCAAGACTTTTAGTGAATTTTGTATGAATGCTCCTTTCAAGTTCTGGTCAGTGTACCGCAGAAAGTTGATGTGAGGACTGAACGGAATGACAAATGTTCTAACATTATGTTAAATACAACTGACAGTACAGGTATAACTTACTCATAGAGAAGTTCGCCAAGTGCAGTAGCGTTTCGTGTTTTTGGTCCTCTCTGTGGAAGGTCGATAAGGTAAAGGGGCGATATAACCTTAATGCAAGACTGGAGAGAGAAAATGTGGTGTTCTGGGGAACCATCGCTGATGTGGGCTGTCTTCACCTCTTTAAGTAAGGTTGTAACCTACCTTACTGCTTCCCAAATACACTGGATATCAGTAGGTTCTCAAGTGGCTCAAGACTTTCCCTCAGCAAGCTGTTACCTCCATCCCCAATCTCTGCTTTGTTATGCGTCACCGTTTCTTTCCACACAAATTCATATTGAGTATTGAAACATATTGAAACTCTTATTCTCAAACTCGTATTAAAGCTCACTTTATTGGAGGGAGTATCTTTGATTAATATGTAAAAATAACAGCTTCTTTCCTAGTTTTGCTACATTTAAATGTGATACTGACACGCCTTTCATGATATTTATTCAAATGAAGACATCTTAAGTGAATTTTCACGTGTTTACAGTGTGATAAGAGCCAGGAAATGGGGCTGGAGAGGAAAGGGATGTGTGCAAAAGAACAAAGATTGCAAAATCACTGCACATTGTCATACAGGATTGAACAGTTGATGGGTATGTTTAATTGGACAAGTTACTAATGTATTCGGGTTATGATTTACAAAACATGAGTGTTGAATTAGGTAATTTATTCAACTATTTCAAATGCAAATTTTCTACTACTTTAAAACAGCCTTAGAGAAACTAAACAAAAATACTAGTTTTGAACTGTGTAAAAATATGTTTGACATATCATACACATATGTGTGTGTGTAAACATGTTTATCTGTTTAGGAAAAATATATCCAGGAAGTGCCTATTTTGAAGGTATATAAGTTCAGAATGGTGCTGTAAAATTGAAATAAATACTTAACATCAAAACAACTAGGGAAATGTCATAGAAAAATGTGTCAATAAAAAATCACATTATATAGCACACAAGGTAATACCACAAAAAGATTGATATTTTAAAAGAATAAAAATTGTTTTTCAGTGTTTTATTTCCTTATTATATTTTGTTCTTTTTATTGGTTGGTTTCTCAATTCTAAAAAAACACATTTAATAGGGTGATATGAATTTTATTAGCTCAGCCCCATGTAAGCATTCTCATACATCATTGACATTAGCAGTTGCAGGGAATTGCTTTTCTTAAATTGCAGATCTTTGGATATAAATCCAAGACTCTAGTAAGTAATTGTCTGAATGTTGAATTAACACTTGTAGTTAGCACTGATGAGGTAGTTGAATTAGGATATATATTTTAGTATAGATTTTTTTGATATAGTGTAATTAGGATACATACTTTAGTATGGTTTATTGAATCACAAAGCACAAAGGGCCTTTGGAACTTGAATGACTATAAGGATTGATAATGTTCGGTAGAGATGACAGTGACAAAACATTTATATCTCTGCTACCTACAACCTATTTTCAGTGGTTTTATTAGAAACATGAAGCTTTCAGTAAGTTGTACCAGTTCCCCTGTTTCCCGTCTCCTCACTCAACCACGAATATTCACCAAATTTTATGCTGTGTAACCTTGAGAGAGAGAATACTAGATAGCAGGAAAAAATCAGACAGGTGAAGTGACCGTTCCGAATGCTGGCACCTATTTATTTATTTATCTTGTTTTTTGTTTTAGTAAATATTTACAGTACATAATATTTACATTCCTGTGAGCAATTGATACATGCACACAGTACATCTCATTTCCTCTTTGTTTTTAATCATGTTTCTCTCCTCTTCGTCCTCTTTCCATGCTTTTGAGCTCTTCTCTTTTTTTTTTTGGTGCAAGTTTGCAAAACAGATTGTTCACACCCTCCAAATGGAGCTGGTTCCACACAGCGCACCGCAGTTTCTTTCACCCTCTTTCCCACTTGCTCCTCCTCCCTTTTTATTTCCTGATCTCTTTCCCCTTTGAGAAAGATGTAGATGTATGCATCTTACTTTCTACCTTTTAATTTGCTTTTTACTTATAATTTAAATTTCTTGTATAAGAGAAACCATATTATGTTTAAATCTGCATGTCCGATTTATTTCACTTAACCCATGGCCGCATGGTGTATTCAATTTCCTACAAATGATTCGAGTTTATCCCTCTACAAGGCAGAGTCATGCTCCATCGTGTTTAAGTACATTTCCTTTATCAATTTATTTGTTGATGGACATATAAGCTGATTCCAAGACTTAGCTATTATGAGTTGTACTACTATAAACTTTGCATGCATTTATCATTATAGTATGATGTATTTGACTCTTTGGGGAAGATACTTCGACTGGGAATAGCTAGGACAAATAAAATTTCTACTTTTAGGATTTTTGAGCAAACTCCATCTCTATTTACTATCATGTGATGATTATATTACCGGCATAAAGCTTTTCATGGTGTTAAATCCCCTTTGTACTGCCAAGTTTTCATTGAAGAAATGAATGATTATTTCTGTTTGCCAATTGGTAGTACATGCTATTGTCTCAGATTTATGACTAGGATGGAGTTGGGCTCCAGCTCTTCAATATTTCAACCTTGCTGTGGAATCTTGAAAACTCATAGCACGTTCCCCTTCGCTGTATTACCTTTGAAAGAAATAGTGAGTTGAGTCCCCAACACATCTTTGCTCTGTGTTTTGAAACTACAAACCTCTGGTTCTGAAGTAATGGTATTCTAGCACATTATGACTATGGAGGAATAGCTAAAATAAACTTAAGCTCACCTAAGAATGAATGGTATATATGAAATAAAATCATTTCCGATCTCAAATTACTAATAGTTTCAAGTTATCGAGAACATAAGACATTTGTAATTCACATTTGGCTTGTTGACTGAGTCTCTTCCTCATCCCAGGTGCCACTAAGAGTTTGATCACACTGACCCCTGGGGAGTCTTACCAGGTCTTTGAACTGGCCATGCCCTCACTTCACACACTGAGCCATGGTGAGCAGCCTTGTCTTTATCATTGGCTTCTCTGGCCCGTCCTGTGGGGTTCTGTGTTACTGTCAGTCTCCTGATTAAGTTTATTGGTACATTTAGGTGTACATAGCGATCACACTCATTTCACGGAATTTGTATCTGTACATGACAGAACCTCATTCTTTTCCCCTTTCTCTCACTCTCCCTTTAACCCTTCTTCCCCTCCCTATTTGTTAAAGCTTTATTTCCATTTTTTCTTCTTTTCTCATCATTTATTTTCTCTCTCTTCCTTCCCCTCATTCCCCTTCCTATGAGACATTTCTTGCTATTTCACAGTATGTATTATTCATTTTGGTCCTTATTTACACTTTTAGCTTTTCACACCAAAGAAACCATGCAGTATTTGCACGTGTGTCCAATTCACTTCACTTAAGAGTATGGCCTCATGGTGCATCCGTTTACCTAGAAATGTCACCAGTTTATCCTTTATGGAAGGGTAGTATCCATCATATACTGAAAAACACATCTTTATTCAATCATCAGTTGATGGGCATTTAAGCTGTTTCCAAAATGTAGCAATTATATACTAATAACACTATAGTGGCACTATTATGTGCCACTATAAACATGGGTATGCACATATTACTGTGGTATGAGGCTTTTAATACTTTTGTGAAGATACCAAGAAGAGGAATAGTTAGTTCAAATTGAATCTCTAGTGCTAGATTTTTCTTTTAGGCGTCTGCACACTGGTTTCCACAGTGGTTGCCCCAGTCTACACTCTCTCCAATGGTGGAGTAGGGTTCCCTTTTCCCCACAGCCCAGCCAACATTTGTTATTAGCTGATTTCTTGATAATAGCCATTGTTTTCTGGGGAGAAGAGAGATCTCAGTTTTTTAAAATTGCATTTCTCAAATGACCAATGATGTTGAACATTTTTTCATATATTCATCTAAGAAGTGTCTATTCATTTCAGATGCCCATTTTTGGATTGGCTCTTTAAATTTCGAGGGTCTGATATTTTTAGTTGTTTATATATTCTAGATAGTAGGTTTTTGTCTGAGGAGCAAATGACAAATTTTTTTTCCCCAAACTGCTGGTTGTGTCTTCACTCTGTTGGTCATTTCTTTAGCTGTGCAAAATCCTTTTAATAAGGTGAGATCCCAGTCATTGATTCTGTGTACTATTTCTCAGTGAAGTCTTTGACTATAACAGTATCTTCAAGAGTTCTAACTATTAGGTCTTCCAGCAGATTTAGTGATTCTCTTTTAATATTTAGATCTTTGAACCATTTTGATTATAGACTTACCCTGATACCAAAACGAGAGGAGGACTGAACCAGGAAAGAGAACTGTATAGCAATCTCCCTAATGAACATAGATGCAAAAATCCTCAATAACTTATTGGCAAACAGAGTGCAGCAAGTCACCAAGGAGATTATGTACCATGACCAAGGACGAGTCGTCCCAGGGATGCAGGGATGATTCAACATAAACAAATCAATAAATGTAATAAAACATATTAACAGAGCCAAAGTTAAAAAGCATATGATCATCTCAATAGATGCAGAAAAAGAATTTGATAAAGTCTAACACCAACTCATGATAAAATCCCTACATAAAACTGGAACAGATGGTCTTTTTCTCTATCTGATCAAATCCATCTATAACAAAACAACAGCCAACATCATATTAAATGGATAAAAACTGAAAAGCTTTCACTCTAAAATCAGGAACAAAACAAGGATGCCCACTGTCACCACTCTTATTCGATATAGTTCTGGAAACATTTGCTAGAGAAATTAAACAATAGATAGAAATGAAAGGAATAAGGATAGGAAAGGAGAAAGTCAAACTATCATTATTTGTAGAAATAAGAAATAAGCTGTATTATGTACATTATATGATATTCCACAAACAAGGCCCCCAATATTCCACCAAAGCACTTCTAGATTTAATAACCAAGTTCAGTATCATAGCTGGATATAAAGTCAACACTCAAAAATCAATAGCCTTCCTTTACACAAATAACAAATTCACTGAGAGGGAAATTGGGGAAACACCACCATTCACAGTAGAATCCCAAAAATGAAATACATAGGAAGCAATCTAAGGAAGGAAAGGTTGAAAATTATATCAAAAAATGGAAAGATACCCCTTGCTCATGGGTAGGAAGAGCCAGTATAATGAAAATGCCACACTTCCAAAATTGTTATACAGATTTAATACAATCCCAGTCAAAGTTCCAGCAGCATATCCCACAGAGTTAGAGAACACAATCCTCAAATTTATTTTGAGCTAGAAAAGACCTAGAATAGCAAAGGCAATTCTGGGCAACCAATACAAGGCAATGGGCATCATAATCTGTGATTTGAAATTTTACTACAAAGCTACTGTGATAGAACAGTGTAATACTGGCAATAAAAAAAAAAAAAAAAAAAAAAAAAAAAAAAAAAAAAAAAAAAAAAAAAAAAAAAAAAAAAAAAAAAAAAAAAAAAAAAAAAAAAAAGCCCAAACCAAAAAACCAAAAACCAAAGCGGACTGAAGGACCAATGGAACCGACTGGATGCAGACCTACTTAGCTACACACATGCTTAGCCACCTTATGTTTGACAGAGGTGCCAAACACATTCTTTGGAATAAAGATAGCCCCCACTCATAAATTCTACTGGAAAAACTGGTTTTCCACATGCTGAAGAGTAAAACTAGACACAAATATTTCATCAATCTTTTGATAGATCAAACATTTTCTAATGTACTTTAGTGACTGAACTTGGATAAAATTTACTTACAGCACGTTACAATGAAAATTCAAAGAAAAGCAAGAAGCCTTGAATATACAGTGTCATCTCTGCTTTGATTCAGAGGAATTGTTCTCCATTTAAATAAAAACATGTCAATGGAAAAACTGCTAGAGTTTGTGTTAATCTTGGGATTTTCAATTCCTTCCTGGATAATGGGCTACCTTGTAAAGACCCTTCCCTGAGCTTTCTTATCCAGCTTTGCAGAGTCACGTTTTCCCAGAAAGGAATGTTGTATTCTGATTCTATCTGCTTAGCTGTCGCAGCCTTAAATTTTTCCATGGTCTTTCATTGTGTTCAAATTTTCACCTTCCTTCCAATTGTTGTCTACTCCAAATTAGGCTTTTTTTTTTTTTTTCGGTACTGGGGATCAAACTCAGGACCCTGCGCTTGCTAGGCAGGCGCTTATTCCACTGAGCTATATCCCCAGCCCCTGTCTACTCCAAATTAAGGATTCCTCTCTTCACTCAGATATAGACCGTGGGAGGGTGCTTCATCTCTGTTACATTTGATGAAGATCTGATATAATTCCTTTACATTTCTGTTTATAAAATTTTAATACAATTATTCCCAACAAACTTATGAAAGCAATAAGATAAAATGGTGAAAGTAGTTCTAGAGGAGGAGTGAGAGGTGGGAGGAGGGGGAAGGGGAAATGAAATAAGAAAGAAGCCATATTATGTACACGTATCTGCTGCCCACGATGACTGTTAACTTAACATACTGCAACCATGTACTAACAAAAAGACAAAATAAAAGATACATTATATTAGGTAATGTATTTTATTCTAATGTGCATCCATTTATTCTTTTTTCCAATGTAATTATAAATAACATCCCTTTTCAGTCTCACAGGTTGATAAAAATTATAGTCACATTTTCTGCTTCAAGATACTAAACCATATCTTACAACTCTCTGGGCTTGAAAGATTCTGTGACAATAAAATATCATCATTTCATTAATTTCCTCTTACGGAATTTTCTTTCCTTCACTGGTGTTATCAACTTTCATACACCTTCAGCACACACATTATGACTGATGGTTTGTTTCCTATTAACAAGTATGTCTAACATACATATGTTTGCTATATGTCTGATATCTATATAACTGTATCGATACCTCATACCTTTTTCCTTTTTATGTCTGTCTATATTTATTTACTTTATCAATGAAGAAAGAGAAAGGGGTGGGAATAAGCAACAGTTAGCTGTATTATACTTAGTTTATTGAACTCACCCATGACCCCTTCCCTTCTTCCCTTCCTCCCTCCTGTCTTCCTTCCTTCCTTCCTTCCTTCCTTCCTTCCTTCCTTCCTTCCTTCCTTCCTTCCTTCCTTCCTTCTTTCCTTCATTTTCCTTCCTTCTTTCCTTCCTTCTCAATTTTGAATTCAGACTTATAGTTTAAAAATGAATAACTGGACCAAATTGTCCCCCTGTTCACAACCCTTCTCAGTTGCCCGTTGCACCGGCATTAACACAGCCCACAAGGCCCTTCATAATCTGACCCTTGCTCAAGTTTTAGATAAAATTCCACAAGATTTGTGCCATTTCTGTGCTTCAGTCAAGCTAATCCATGCAGTTTCTTGATGTACGAAAATACTTCATGCTCAAAATAAGTTGCTTTTCCCTGACCCAGATCCTACTTTTTCCATACCTGTAGGAACATTCAGGAATCTGTCACCATCATCATTTTTCACCAGTGAATCTTGATTTAATCTGTGTTTTCTAAACTGTCTTTTCTCCGCCTACTTAACTGATCTGTAGAAGGAGGAAAAGTGGAAGAGAGAGAGAGAGAGGGAGGAGGTGAGGAGCTAGAGACAGGTCTGTTCAAGAGACCAAAAGGCTGTTCAACAGCTCTCACATTCTGAATCCTGAACATAGTAGTAGGAATATTTATGCCTAAAATGTCACAGGGTGTAACTTTTAAGCAGTATTCATATTTTATTGTCTTTATACAAAAAAGACTGAGTATATGACAGTAGTGCAGATATATATTATTTTATATCGTTCTATTTTCATCCCACAGATACAATCCACCATAAAATCAGTTCCTCCATTCTAATTATCAAAGCAAAGTTGTGATGCACATAAATGAAATTCTACAGTTTCTGGGGACTAAATGCAGAAGCGCCTGGAGTAGTTTTTGAATACCATTAATTTCTCACCCCAGGTTTCCCTGAATTTGATCATTAAAACAATACACAAACTCCCTTAAGAAATCAACACTGACAAACATACAAGGAGATTTTTCTGAGTTATGAATAATTCTTACTTCTTGATAAAAATGAATTATTCTTATTTCTTACTATCTTATGTTCAAGGTACTATACTCCAATAAAAGCCAAAGGTACAGTTAGATTATCTGCTTGTGAAATTCTATTTTCAGTGGATGGCTTATTTATTTCAGTGGTAGACTTGAAGAAAGAAATAACCTTTGGATCTTAAAAAAAAATTCTTACCAAATGATGCTATTTGAATTTCAGTCTGTTTATCCTTCTTGGTTATTACAGAGTCTTGTCTTAAATTTGAATGTATTATTTGACTTCTTTATGATAAGTCTGAATTTGATCATTTAAACGATACACAAAGTCTTGTTAAAGACCTCATTTCTGTTTATTTCCTACCCACGAACACTCAGCCAGTCCTTTCAGGAATTAATTCAACTGCCTCATTTTAGATTTAACCTCTTGTAGAACACACTATAGTACAATAAACAATGAATGCCTAAGATACACCAAAAATCTAACACCCAATTTCACTTAACTTTAAATCATGTTACTGAAACTACTTCTTACAGTGCAGTCTTCTTACTGGCTTCCAAGTAACTATATTCGGTCAAAGGTTCATAAGTTATTTCTGTTCCCCGCTTGGAGTTTCAGATTAGAATCTTATCTGAGTGGTGGCGCTAGAGCTATTTTCCAAGTTGACTGCTATTAACAGGTGGCTGAATTTGAAGACGTGGACATGTGGAGGAATCTCAACAAAGTTCACTTGTTTTAAGACAGGACATTGACGACAAAAATGAAAAGGGAGCAGTGGCAGTCACACTCGACGCATTCTGAACAATTTGCTGTGATGTCTACCATTCTGTGTTACAAAACACTACTTTAAACCTTATTGTCATGTTTGTGTAAAATAATTAATTTGAAGATGACAATATGGAATATAATAAACACCGTTAATTTCCTATCATCTTATTTTGAAATTCTGTATAATTTCTTCTTTTGTTATTATTCTCTTCTCTTGGGACAAAATAAAGAAATTAATTACAACGTGGTAAAAGTACATCATTATTCACTCATGATTTCTATGAACTTTCAAAACTTTAGCACTTTCAAAATCTAAGATTTATCAATTTTCACTCTCAATTTTAGTGTAATGATCAGTCAAATTTTATTACCAAAGAGAAAATTCTGCAAGAAAAAACCCTTAGGCATATTTTTAAAAAGATAATGTGTCCTTAGCAGGCATTATTTAATGTAAGCATGCAAAAACTTGGAAAAGAAAAAAAATATTTTCGTATGGAAAATCAGTTCTTTTTTATTAATAAATGTTTGCGGTGCATGCAGTTTATCATCATCTTGGGGAGAGGGTACATGGACATAATTCAGCATGATTCTTTTTTAATCCCTGTCCCCTTTTCTTGTGACTTCCTACTTCCTATCCTAAATCCCCTTTGCCCATTTGCAAGTTTGTTGGTATTATTAATTTTATGTTATACTTATGATATATAATGCTTGTATTCATTTAGGCTATTAGGTTGCTGTTCATGGCGTATCTTTGTTTCCCTTCCTCTCCTCTTCTCCTCTCACCAAGTTCTCCTGGACCCTTCCCATTTAGTGGAGAACTTTGCCCTTGCCTCCCCCTATCCATCCTTTCTTGTGCTCTTTGTCCTCTGCCTTACTCAAATGAGGTTGAATAAAGGAAATATGTCTTCCCCTGTCTGTCCCTGCACTGCTTCCTGCACTCCAGGAAGTAGTGGACTGATCCAGTGAGTTTGTTACTTCCTGTCTTCTTTCTCGCTGGCATTATTCTTCTGCCTGATGTTTTTTCCAATGTATTCAGATTATAGTTTCTGATTATTTGTGTGAAATTTTAGTTATCTCCTTGGGGAAGGGTTCTGTTACTGCATTTTGGGTGAAAACAGAGAAGACTCACAAAACCAGATATATGATCACATAGGTCTTATACATAATTTTAGAAGAATAATGACACACCTTAAATTAATAATTAATTTATTAATAATTAATAATTAATACTAATTATTATTCATAATTTAAAAATATTTGATAATTTTTTTCAAAAGAAAGTCTTTAAACATGTTCAGTTTATTATGCATGAAATTATTTATATTGTTCTTTTAAAATAGCCTACTTGTGTATAGACATATAACTACCCCTTAGAAAGTATAACTACCCTTATTCTTAGAAGTGAGTTTATTTTCTTCTCATCATCTTTGATAGATTAAACAGATTAGTTATTCAATCATGTTATTGCTTTTCTCAAAGATACAGCTCTTTTCTAGTTTCATTTCATTAATTGCTGTGTGTTATTTAATTTTTGCTTTTAGTTCCATTATTCTCTTTCCATTTCCTTTTTGTTTGTTTTATTGTATCCTTCTTTATTTTTAAAATGTACGTTGGAATTAAATTACTGCTTGTTTTTTCTTATTAGACAATGAAAGTCCTCCCATAGCTGTAACTCTGCTGCCATATTTATCCTTGTCATTATTACTAACTTCAAACAATCTGTATAGATACTTTTGAATTTATGTTTAATGCTATTAGTACACTCAAAAGATAGAATCAAATCAGTTTTAATATTATGCATTCAAAGCAGTCTCTGGTGCCTGCTGATAGTCACCCTGTTATGTCTGATCTAGAGTAAGCTTTATGCTTTTTTACAACTCCTTTTAGGCAATCAATAGTTCTAAGAATGAAAGTCTCAATTCAGAAAATACCAATTTCAATGTCATAGTTTTATCTTAAAATTCATCTGATGCCCCACAGCCAGGCTTACTTACGAGAGGCCCCTTGAAGTGAGAAGAAGTCTTGTAGGCTTTCATTTCATGTCCTTTATCCTCTGGCATCTTGGCAGCTCTTTAAGGTTGAAAGTGATTAGTAAGTAGCGGGAATCAGTGGCTCTGTGGCAGGACCCTTCTCCAGAGGAGTGCTATTAGGCCCCTCCTGAAGGAATATGGTGGAGGATGGGGCCTTCTTAGAATCAACAGAGACAACATGGCTCAGTTAGTTCCTAGAAACACATGTGTAGTTCTACCACTGCTCTGTAACATAAATTGTACCTATTCAGGCTGTAGCATATTAGTGTCTCCATTATGGAGACAAAGACACAAAATGTATAAAAAGCAAAACACCATCATATTCAGGGCTCAGTCTTTTGGGTGTTAATCCCCTAAACCCTTTACTGGAAAAAATAAAGTCTGCGTTCTGAAAAAACATGTCACTGTCCCGTCTCTCTCTGTAAGAATCCTGCTACATTTCTTGGGAGCTTCTCTGGGACTTGGAGAGTTGGAGATGATGCACTCCACCATCTTTGTTGCTGGGATGCAACCCTGGGAACACTGGGGGAGCCAAACTTGCCTGGTGGCAGTGGACTATTTGATCTCTACGCAGATTGGCTCCTCATGGAATGCTGGGTCAAACACCCAGATGCACAACAGAATCTAGAGAGGCTCTAGAAATAGCTTGGGGAGCTTGGGGAGCATCACCCATCAGAATAGTAAGGACCCGGGTTTATTCTGGTAAACTGGCCCCTAAAAGGCAGAGGGGAAGACTGATCACCTCCCAGGGTTGGGGTTGCCAAAGTATCACAGTAACCGAAACTCTGAGGCATTGAATGCTGGATACTGGGTGGCATGTTGGAGTCCTGTGCTTGTGTGTAAAGAGATGGACAGTGGGAAGATTCCAACCTGACCGAAAGGGACAAAGTGACTGTGGTCTCAATCTGTGGTTCCATGGCAACCTCACGTAGTTTATGGCCTTATTCAACATCCTCAGGAGTCTGATCCAGGCCAGGGATTATTGAGCTGGGCAATGCTAAAATGTATCTAAAATATCTCCAGGAGAAGAGCGGTCAGAGGCAGAGGAAGTAAGTGTGCACCCCCCCATATTAGCCCCTCCCCTTGTCCTATTTCTTTGCTTGTGTGTAGAAGTTGTCAGCTAGAGGAAGGAGATGGGTGGAAAAGAGAGAAAACTGAGTAAACAGACTCCCCTAGAATGTATGTTAAGCAATTTTTAAAAGGGATATTCCAGTAATTATGTTGAGAAATTAACTTCATTGAAATTAATTTTACTGAACATTTAGTAAAATTGATTGATCATTGTTTGGGATGGGCCAGTCCCCTGAGGGGTCACTTGATAAGGAGATAATTAGCCAAGTGTACAGGGCTATTGTAGGAGGCTCCAGCTACCCCAACCAATTTCCTTACATTGACCATTGGTAAGATTTTGTCCTGTCCCATCCACCTTCCCTGAAAGCCTGCAGTGAGGAGAGCTGCAGGGTGATAATGGCCAGAGTGACTGCCACCTCCAAATGTCAAGCAAGCCCAATAAACCAGTCCTGCCTGTGGGCCAGAGGGGGATGGAAGAGACCACACCTCATTACAGCACACTGCATCCACCTTCTGCTCCCACTGCAGAGGCCCTGCCGGAGCCAGTGAGCCCACTAGAGGTTACCTCTTCCTCAGTGTCATCTGAGGCCTTCCAGAAGACCCCTTCAGTGGGGACCTCCCCTAAGGTGCCCATTCTGACTTGTCGCAGGCCCAGAGGCATCCATCAAGAGGACCCCTCTGAAAGCCTGACCCTCTGGGGGGGGGGGGTCAGCTCATAGACTTCATAGTGGACTTGGGTCTGAACATTCTTTAGTGACCCAATCTGTCATGGGGGCCATGGGCAACTCAACGTGCTGCCCTTTCCTGTTGCCCCAAAGATGCATTTTAGGTAGCCATGAAGTCATTGATGAGGTCCTATACCTCCATGACTACTTCATGGCTTTAAATGGTCAAGTTCTGTTAGAAAAGCTATAGGCTCAAATAACTTTCAACTCATTTAATAGATGGGCTGAAGATAATCCACCCAGATTGGTCCAGAACATACCTGACAGAGCCAAAAGCAATATTTTATCTCTAAAAAAAGCAGATCCAGAAAAACCCACCTAGAGAGGCTTCTGAACTATGGCATCCTCTGACCTTGCCAGTCAGAGGATTCTCTTCTGCCTGTTCAGAAGCCAGGTACACATGAGTATTGGCTGGCTCCGGATCTGCAAGCAGGAAACCAGGCTCCATCACCTTGCACCTAGTTGACCCAAACCTCTTAACTGTCTTGAATCTCATCCCTACTGAAGCTGCGTTCTTTACATGTTTGGACTTCAAAGATGCCTTCTTCTACATTCACTTGGCCCCACAAAGCCAACCAATCTTCACTTCTCAGTAGAAAAATTGAGAACATGATGACAAAGCCTGACTGACTTTGGAGTAGGCTGTCTCAAGGGTTCAAAAATTCTTAATCATCATTAACATGGTACTGGCTACTGATCTAACAGCCTTTCCAGTAGATCAGCACAGAGACCCAGCTGGACATACGGTTGTGGTCTTCACTGAACTTCCCCAACTCCATGGGTACAAGTATTTGTTTGTTTTTCTGTGTACCTTCTTGGGTTAGGTAGATACCTTCCCCACCCTCTTTGAGAAGGCATTTGAAGTGGCCCAATTCCTTTTGAGAGAGAATGTTCTTTGTGTTGGTGTGCCTGTTATCATAGGATCAGATAATGAGCCAGCATTCACAGAGGAGGTGGTACAACTGGTGATCAAGGTACTAAAATTTACTTGGAGACCGAATACAGCAAACCATCCCAGAACTCAGAGAAAACAAAATGAATAAACCAGACTGTAAACCAATAGCTGAGAAAACTATGTCAAGAAATTCACCTTCATGGGGACTAAGTTTTTCCAATAGCCCTGATGAGGATTAGGTCCACTCTCACTAAACAAACAATGCTCTCCCACTGTGACATACTCAATGAAAATCTCCCTTCTCTTCTTAAGGACAGAAGTGGGTACTTAAAGGAGCTTGATAATCTCACACTGAAGCAACAGATGCAGGTGCTAGGCTCAACCTGAGCCACTCTATACCAGTTAGTTAAGAAATGATTGCCCATGAATCTGCCCACAGATGTTAACTCCTTTAAACTCAGGGAAGCTGTGTGTGTGTGGGGGATGCCCAACTGCTGAATCTCCTTTGCAGGGGCCCATTTACAGTTATCCTATCCATCCCTCCTGCAGTAAAGATGGCTGACATAGTCTTCTGGATTCATCACATTAAAGTGAGCCTGCCTGTCAGAGATGGGAGTGTGGCCCTGACCTAACTATGCTATGTAAGATGACAATCTGGAAAAATCTGGCCTTGTTCTTAGAAATCCCATAAAGAGAAAACATCCCTGCTCTGCTCAGTCTGGAGGCCCAGTAACTATGCATTAAAAGCCTAAGGATGCCACCAACTGGTGACATGGGCTCACTGATTTCTTTTTGTGACTTGCCATCCGTTATGCACTGCCATCCCTGGTTCTGAATTATACTTAGGACTTTAGCTCAGATCTTTTCCATAGTCCTTGCTGAGACCACCCTGGACTACTGAAAATAGTGGGAAAGTGTCTGCTGGCCCTCACCTTCCTCTTATAAGTGGGGCGTTTTGATGTAATTGGCTATTTTTACCAAGAGCCTCCCATTTATTGACCTGAGCTTCCCAACACATGAGCCACATATTCACATAACCAAGTCAGGCCAGGGAGTTACTTGGACTTTGCTCCACCAGGCCCACTTCACATGCTGGGAAAGGTCCAGGGACCTGCACACATAACAATATAACCTAGTTTGTCTGCCTGCAGAGGAGCCAATATACTTATTTTGATCAATTATGCTCTCCTGATGAAGATTGCTTAGAAGTTATACTCTACCAAGAGGGGAGAACTTGGTCACCTGGACACAAATTACTAAACCAAAATGACAAGTGTTAATACAATCTGATGTGTGCGTGGTTAAAGGTATTGGCCCTGAGGCATCTCTCATACAAAAGAAATGTGCACTTGCTATATGGTGCCCAACAACCCTTGATATACTGTGTGGAGGCCTAGACTGGGGGTGAGAATACCAACTCAATGACAAGAACATGTGTGAGGAAGGCAGTGTATGTGTCTATGCTCCTGAGTTTTTATGTCCCAGCTGGAGCTATGTTTCATGGGCTACTTTGGAAGAAGAGGACACAACAGTACTCTTGCCCAAGAGGACTGTTATGTCAGGTTGTATATTAAAGGCCTGAAACCCTGTGAAATTTTTACTGTCTTTAATCCAGGAGATTCCAGATGGCAATGGGGCATCTGAATTGGCATCCAGATCCATGGATATGAAAAACCCCCATGGACTGTGCTACATTTCAAGAGAGTCACTACTGCCCATTCATCCATGTTACCTCAGGTCTTCCATTTCTTTTACAAGGAAGTAAAAAGTAACCCTCCTCCCATGTCAGTCACCAGAAACTTGTTCCTAGCCTTAGCAGCAACTATAGCCTAGACTCTAAAGATCTCCTCTTGCTATCTAAGTGGGGGAACCAAGACAGGAGATCAACAGCCATGGGAAGCTAGAGGAATAGACTATTGTGAATTTTATAGTGGAATAGCATCCCAATCCTATGCCAAGACTTGGCTTGCTTCTCAAGGCCTCAATCACTGAAAAGAATTATCTTGCCTGGTGGGGAAAAAATATTCATTCTCTGTTTAAGAAACCTAACCTGCCTAGGTCAAAGATTTTATCACTTAATCACCTAGAAAAGCCCATGGTGGGGGTCCCCATATTAGCTTGAGCCAGATCCCTACCCCTTGTCTGAGTTCTGTCATCCCCCAGAGGGTTGGATCAGTGTTGGCACAAACATCTAACGGTGGGCCCCAGGTGGACTCCACTGGATGTGTAAAAGAGCAGCCTGCTTTGTACTCTGGTCTCCATCACTCAGGGTCATGTGTATGAGGGCAAGTCTGTCTGCCATTTTTCCTACGCCCACTTGTCCAGAGAGAACATCTGAGAGTCCTGGTGTATGGGGACAGAGATACTAAAAAAACGATCTGCCCCATAAATTGGTAATTGGAAGGCTGATGGATGGCTCCCCGAGCATATAACGCAATATTATGGCCCTGCTCTCTGGGCAGTGGATCGATCTTGGGGCTACTGCACCCCCTTTTACATGCTGAACTACATAATCAGACTACAAGCAGCTGTAGAAATTATAACTAATGAAACTGCCAAGGCCCTTATCTTGTTTGTAAAACAGCAAACTAAAATGCACAGTCCTATCTATAAAACCCACTTAACCTTAAACTTCTTGCTTGCCTCAGAGGGATGAGTTTGTGGAATTTTTAACTTGAGCAAGTGCTGCCTACAGAGAGATGATGAAGCAAAATTCACAGAGGAGCTCACACATCAGATTACAGAAATTGCTCATGTCCCAGTCCAGACCAAGAAAGGCTGTGACTCCAGAAAATTGTTTGGAGGGTGGTTTTCAACCTATGGGAGATTTACAGCACTAACTGGTGTTGTGCTCCTAACTTGGGAAGCTTGGCTACTCCAACCCTACCTACACCCCTAATTATAAGATCTGTCTCCAGCCTCACTGAAGCACTGATTGAAAAAAAAAATGGCCACACATGTGATGATCCTGTGGAAGTATAAACTTTTAGATCAAGATGATGTTCTTTGACCCAAAACCACTGGGTCTAAACATCAAAGGAGAGAATGTGGCTGGGCCTTGCCTGAAGCAATGCGGTAGAGGGAGGGGCCTTCTCAGAATCAAGAAAGACAACATGGGTCGGTGAGTTTCTAGATACACATATTTAGTTCTAGCATCATTCTGTGACATACATTGTAGCCAGTCAAGTTGTAGTACATTAGTGTGTCCATTTATGGGAGACAAAAACACAAAAATTATACAATAGGCAAAATCCCACCATGTATAAGGCCCAGCTTTTTGGATAATAACCCACTGAGCCCTGTGCTGGCACAAATAAAGGCCATTTCTCAGAAAAAGCCTCCGTGCTCCCATCTCTGTGTGCTTAGTAGGTATGTAAAGGTGATTTATTTAGATGGGATGATGTGTGTTTTATTATCCTCTTTCTCCTCCAGTTACCAAGATATAAATTCATCTCTTCCAATTGATTGCCTCAGCAGTTTTCATGGCCCGTAGGCACTGGCAGCTCACCTTCGCTTTGTTTTCGCTGAGACACCTCAGCCCTGCCGGAAGTTCCACCAGATAGCACTAAGGCAACTCTTAGCATCGTTTTCTCTTACACGGTTCATACTCGGCTAATGGAACACACTAATGCCTTCTCTGCGGCGATGACTCGATCAATTCATCAGTTCAAAAATAAACACTCATGTGCTGTATTATCATAACAGCTAACAAAATGCAGTTACTAGGTTTTTAGATTTCTGGCTCACATTAGAAATCAGTTCTTGAAGGCTTTAGTCTACCCGAAGCTGCAGATAAACAGGAACGATGTCTTTGAATACATTTTTTTAGGAAATCCTTCCCCATCCCAGTCTCCAGATATTCAGTGGACCCTGATGACCCTTTAAAAGTTTTCCTTACAGCTTCTACAATTATTGTGTAAGTTAGTTACTGGTGGTTATTTAAGATGGTACAAATTAGTTTTCAGAATTTCTCTTTATGAACATGCTCATCATTTTTGTCCGACTAAATTTGCATGTCTGTATATGGGTTCATATATTTACACTTCGAAGATATCAATGGATAAAGCAATAACCACTGTTGAGACCATATCACCTTGTCTATAGATCAGTTGTGATTGTACTATTTTTTATGCTAATTGGTGTCTGTTTGTCAATATGTTTTTGTACTTTTACTTTTTTAAAATAAAAATAAATAAATAAAATTCTGAAAGAAGCTCTTGTTTTTTTTCTGGAGACAAAATTGAAACAGAGAAAAATAGTCGCATTTGAACATCATATTATATTTTTACTAGAAATTCCAGTATTGAAGAAACAGCTACATGAAGAACTATGTTAAAACGACACCTAATTTACAGATGTTTAGTAACTGACCATGAATTATGACTTGCTCCACTGTTGTTGGCACTTAGATACTTTTAAAAAGTAATGACAATAAAACTCGTCTTCATTCCATAAAATATAAACCATAAAAATCTGTACGGTTCAGGATGGGGGAAATGTGGCCACTTCAATTTTTATTGTACTACTTTTAGCTAATACCACCTGAACAATTCATCTTTTGGAATTCACTGAAGCTTTGTACATTTCGCTCTCTAATCATTTGCACATGTGGCACATTAAATTGTGTGCCACACCACGCTTCACAGAGATGAGACTGCTCATCTACCAGTGCCTTGTAATCTGTTTGGAGTGTTTGTTGGCAAGCTTTGTTATAATATATATGTACATGTGCATATACATGTGTGTGTATATATTCCACCCATGTTATTCTTTAAGAAGGAAATGGGAAATGTGCTACAGATTTCCACAGATACTGAATGGCAGTCAGCTTATTTGTGTGGTAGAGATATTTTGCTTTATGCTTTTCAAAGAAATATTAGTTCTTAGTAGAGAGTCATGGTTCTTAGAATTTTCCAGTAAATGTTATCATTTTACCACAGATAATTGGATCCTAAGGTGGAAGCATTTAAAATTGAATGGCGGAAATACACATAAGCAAGGGTTCCTAAACATTCATAATAAATTGGACAATATTTGAATTGCCTAGTTTGAAAAAAAAACAAGAGTGTTTTGGGCTACATTTTGGACACTGTTCGCATTGAATTGTTTGCGATGATCATTTCAGAATATCTAGTATTTTAAAATAATATTTGCGTAATGAGTAGAATTTTTTAAAATTGGATTTTGTATTAGTCATTTAAAATTTCAAGTCAACTATATATGAGTTATTCATTAAATTATTTACTATACAAAATCAATTTTCATTTTTATAAGTATGTTATGAACATTGTTTTAGACTCACATAGACTTTTGTATAACTGATAACAATAAGAAATGAGGCAATAAAAATAGGCAATTTTTCCTACTATTTTGAAAGTCAAGTTTCTCAGAGGTAACCTCTTTAAACCTTTCATTGATTATTAACCTCCATGCTCTAGTATGTTAATTGAGTCATAATTTCACATTTTATTAATTATATACTCTTATTTAGCCTTGCAGTATGGATAACATGGACTGGAGTTTCACAATAAATTCCATTTAAAGCTATCATATTAAGACTGTTATACATTTGAGTTTATGTTTGTATTTACATTATTATGTCTTTGCAAATTTTGTTGTATCTTTTATGTGTATAGTAGTGTTTGTTGTCCAAATACTTTAAATAATTCATTTCAGTCACTGATCTTCCAAATTGTCATATTAAAGCAACTGGATTGCTAGGACTTGCTAAAAAGAAAATTCTACTCAAATCCTGGGAACTCAAAAAGATGGCCTGTGGTTTGAAATATAAGTTCTGCTAGAAAAAGACATGATGGGGAAGTTTCCAGGCAGTAGACAGTAAAAGGGAAAAAATATTTGTCAGTTCTGGTAAAAACCTTCCTATTTGGATGGGAAAGAACTAAATCTCCTGTATCAAAGCTATTCTCTTAGAATCAGCAATACACTGGTAAAAAAAAAAACACAGTGTTTAACATCAGTATTTTATATTCTTAATACATGAACTTCTGGAATAATAACTCTTATATATCCACCTCACACAGGAATGTAAAACACACACATATAATCATATGCACATTAATATATGCTATCAATGAAATAATCACCTTTATTTGTAAAATTTCTAAGAGCCCAGCAGGGATTTAAACAAATTAGAAAATAGATTTTAAAAATCAATAAATCCTTCATTAGTGGAATGACTTTGGTGTGACAGGAAAGAGTTTCTTGTTTTACTATTTTGTCTTTTCTTGGTTTTTGTTGGTTGTTTTTGGTTTTATTTTGCTATACATGACTATCCTATGCTGAGGGACAGATATTTGCACTTCCAGAGGTGGGATTGCTTTGTCTTAGTTACTTTTGCATTGCTGTGTCAAAATACTCAAACCCATAAGTTGAAGGAAAAGTTTGCTCTGGCTTGTGGTTTCCATCTATGATCAGCTGGCTCTAAGGCAGGGGGATGGTGGGAGGAAATATGTTCAAACCATGTCTATCAAGAAGCAGAGAGAGAAGGGAAGGGTGAAGAAGGAAGATACACCCTTCCAGGACAGGTCCCCATTGACAGGTCTCTACTCAGGCCCTACCTCCTAATATCAAGCCAGCTGGGAGCTCATTAATGGGCACATCTTTGGTGAGTATAATAACCCCCATGATCCCCCACTTTCAAACACATGAGGCTTTGTGGGGTCAGATTTCAGCTCTGAGCTGCTAGTCTCTCCATGCAGGGGGGACACTGGGGACCTGGGAGAAGCCAGCAGTACTGCATGGGCAAAGGAGCAGATGATCTCCCTCAGTGACAGAGCAATGTTAACCAAGTGGAGAAAGTTGCAGAGAACCCATGTCAAGAATACTTGTGAAGAGGTGCACAGCCCTCTCAGTCATCTGTGCAATATATTTATTTATTTACTTTTATTTTTAAAATAAGGAAGAAAACATTAACAAGCAGTCATCCATTTACAAAATAGCTTAAGAACAATACAAACAATACCGAATTACAGACGAAGTGGTAGGAAATTAACAGTGGTTGTTGGATTACATATTGGTATCTTCAAAGTGGTTTCTCAGGAAAACAAATAGAGACATACAATAATGATCAAACCAGTAATCATTAACTGTTCCTTTCAGTAAAGCAATAGAAGACAGTAGTACAACTGTTAGCTGTCCTGTATATACATACATACATAATTTCCCCTTCTTTTCTTTCTCCTTTCCCACACGCCAGTTACCCATTACTTTTGAGCATTTTCCTTTCATTTCACAATGTCTATCATATCTCCTAGTTTTATTCATTCTTCCAGGTTCTTACACTAGTGAGACAATACGTTGCTTACACACGCAGGCAGGCCTGATTTATTTAACTTATGAGTATGGTCTCTAGTTGTAACCATTTACTTATAAAAGCCTCGAGTTTATCTTTCTTTATAGCTGAGTAATACTCCATTGTATAAAAGTAGCACAATTTTTTATCCAGTCCTCAGTGGATGGACATTTGGGTTGCTTCCACAATTTAGCAATTACAAATTGCTCCACTATGCACATGGGTGCACATATATCGCTGTGATATGATGTTTTTAGATCTTCTGGGAAAATACCCAGAAGGGAAATACCTTGGTTGAATGGGACCTCTAGACCTAGTTTGCTGAGGAATTAAAAAACACCAGCCCCTCCAAATTCAAAGACCCAATCCAAAAATGGGCAGCTGAGACAAATTTCTCAGATAAAGAAATACAAATGGCAAATAAATACATGGAAAAATGTTCAATACCATTAGTCATTTGAGAAATGCAGATTAAAAAAACACTGAGACTTCACCTCACCCCAGTAAGAATGGCTGTCATCAAGAAATCAACAAATAGCAAATGCTGGTGAGGCTGTGGAGAAAGAGGAACTGTTCTCCACTGCTGGTGGGAATGCAGACTGGTGAAAGCACTGTGGAAGTCACTTTGTGCAATATATTTAGAAAAGCTGCAGTTCTTATAATTTTTCCAGGGTAAAAATGAATATTTACATTTTGTGTTATATATGAGTACTGATGTCTGTACAGAGTTAATTTATTAGGGAATAATTAGACAGAGTGGTCTGTAATTCTCACCCCCTGTGACAAGGGTCTGTGCTGCATTATGGTGAGGGGTCTTCAGTGAAACCGTGCCTTCATTTTCCTGTATTGATTCTGTGGACTCAAAATTAGCTAGAGAGAGCTTGAGTCTTTCTGAGCTCCTCCTCGGGTGTGCATACTTACCTGCTTCTGAATGTGGCTTTTTAGATGTCCAGCAATATGTCATAACTTTGCAAAGTATCCTCTGGTCATCTCATTCCCTCTATATCCTAAGCATGTGTCTGCTTCTTTACCCAACTTATGACAAATTGAGATGACAAAAACTGGCTGGAGAATGATGTTTCTGAACACGTCCCTGGGGCTTGAGGTTATCTACTGAGTTGAGTAAAATAAGAACAAGCTCTGTAAATGAAGTTTGTCTCAGGAGCTGGAAAACTGGTAAAAAATATAAAGAATCCTTGGAGGCAGAGCACAACCTTCCAGGGGCTCTCCAGAACTATTTTCCTCCTCCTGTGACTGCTCTGCTGCTGGTTTTTCTAGCTCTTGTACTTGGTAGACTGCAGATGTTTAAGGCTACTGTTGGCGGAGCTAGGGGATAAGCAAGTCACACTGCCATAAAGCTTTCTGTTCCTACCTAGATTCACGTGTTTTATGAACAAAATAATGACTTTCTGGATTGTTGGAAGGTGTTGGTTATTTTCAAGAGTTGTAAAATATTGCTTTTAAGAGTTTTTCCTGGTATTATTATTTTATGGAGGAGTGGATTTTTGTAGATGATCATTCTGTTATTTCCATAACACTTAAAGTAAGTACTTTTTGCTTTAGTTTCTTGCAATTTTGAATGATAAAGTAATCACTCTAAGTGCATTCACAATTGATGTTTTTGAGTGTTACCTAAAAAGATTTTGAATTAATAAAATTAATAATTAAATATAGCATTAACTCATGTCATTAAAATGTTAGAAATATGTGGATTTTTTAATGTATATTTAGCTTGAATATCTGTCAGATATACATTTTCCAATTTAATTATAGCAAAAATATAAACAATTTTATCCTCGAAATATTCCTATTGAAATAATTTCAATATATATTTAAAGATACAAAGTGTACATTGTGATAAAGAATATTTAAACAAGTCACGTGTCATAAAAAGGTCACATTCTTTTTTTTTTTTTTTGCGGTACTGGGGATCGAACTCAGGACCCTGCGCTTGCTAGGCAAGTGCTTATTCCACTGAGCTATATCCCCAGCCCCTAAAAAGGTCACATTCTACATTTTTCATTCTTTCATTTCTATCGCGGGTGGTTCAGAATAACACATTAAAAGAGATTGAAAACTAAATGAGAAACGTTCTTATTAGTACTGTATTTTTTGCCCTGTTTTTAAATTTTGTAAAGTGCTAACATTTCCATTAGGGAAGCTACATAAGTTTTTCCCTTAGGGTTATTTTCATATATACTGATATATATTTTCATATATCAGTGTATATATATATATATATATATATATACATATAAAATCATATATGATACATCATCATATATACTTCATATATTTTCATATATACTGATATAATGGAGAAGAGTACACATTAATACATTGTCAGGTTTGATCTACCTGATAATATTCTCCAAAGTTCACTTACGTAATCTGCACATTACTTATGTTTATTCCAACTTACTACTCTAGGAAATTCTATTTTAAATAAGAATTTGTCTACATTTATGTTTTCAGTCAATTGCTCATACCCAGAAGCACAGAACTTGAGGTAGTACAATAATTCTAGTGTCCACAACCTTTGCAATAGCCTGTAGACTGAAGCACTTGGCAGCCTACTTTGATAAAAATGGAGGGCATACGGCTCCCTGTGCTTGGCTTCTATGACCAGTTCCATTTGCTTTGATCATGAGAGCCAGGCCGGCTCACATATGAACTTCATTACTCATTATCCACAGTTGGCAACTTCTCTTTGCTTCTACATAACAATCCTTACCATATCTCACTGTTACTGTGTTCTGTGGTAAGATCTGCAGGGATTTTTTCTTTCTAAACTTCCTTGTTTTCTCCAAAGCTCCTACATGCAATAATATCTTGTTTCTTTTATTTCACAAAGATCGCCCTGCCTCAGACATATTACACCTGTCTTACAGATCAACACTCCTCAACTTTGAGTACTGTATATGAAGGAAAAAAGCTGATTATTTTACCATTGGAAGACAAATCTGACTTCAAATCATGTGTATTGTGTTCCCTGCTCAAGCAAGGATTCTTGATCCGTTTGTGTAGGTAACACTCTGAACCCTGCAATATTAGTCCCCAGACTGGAGGGAGCTAAAGAAGAACTCAAAGCAAGGCAGAACAAGTCAGTATAATTGCCAGGAGATCATGACCTCAGTAGAACAGTGTTTCATATTGTCTTTAAAGGAATTGCATTTACTTACAATTTGCTCTGTGGCCTTCCAGCACCACATTACATCTGAGTACAATTGCTAACTGCCTATATATATTCACAAGGCAATGTTCTTACATGCTACAAAAATACATGCTTTTGCTCAGGGCTTATTGCTTCAGCATACCCACAACTTTTGCAACAGCAAGCTATATGCTGGTTCAGTGAGTGCCTGATAGTTCCATAACATGCACACAGACACACACACACACACACACACACACACACCTTCTAATATTCTTGTCCTATGTCCAATCTTTTGTACATTGACAAAAAATGTGACAATTACCCTTAAGAAGACGGCAGTGTATCAGAGAAGTAGGAACACCAGTTAACAAACTCTGCAGCATGTCATGGATCAATTAAATGTCCTCTCAAAAAGCAATCTGAAAGATAAAGCATGTGATATTTTTCCATAAATAGATATGGTCATAAAGAAGGACACATCTGAGGCATTTCTAGGGAAATAGATGCAACTTGAAAATTCTTAAGAAAGAAAGAAGAGAGAGAGAAAGAGAAAGAGAGAGAAAGAGAGAGAAAGAAAGAAAAGAAGGAAGGAAGGAAGGAAGGAAGGAAAGAAAGAAAGAAAGAAAGAAAGAAAGAAAGAAAGAAAGAAAGAAAGAAAGAAAGAACTGAGACTCATGTGTAAACATCATATTGTCTCCCTGATGTGAGATACTGAAAGGGTAAATAAGGACCAAAATGTACAACTGATCCTGTGAAATGGGAAGAAACTGTGCAAAAGGAAAGAAGAACTAGGGTAGGGGGAGGGTGAAAGGAAGGAAGAGAAAAGAGTGAAGCCCAGTAAAAGAAAGGAAGAAATGGAACGAAATCTTGGTAAATGAGAGAATAGATTTTTAAAGGGAAGAGAAAGGATTGGAAAAGTGGAGAAATCAAAATATATCATGTACAAGTACAAATTCCCTATGTGGACTATGATCATTATGTATATCTAAGAAATAATCCTAATTATGTAGAATAAATGTTATGAAAGAGGTTTATTATAATACATACACAGAGTACTGTGAAAGAAACAATGTAGTTCATCTTGTTATTTATGCCGCTACTAAAGTAGTATCATGAAAATTTTTTCAGCTCAACTCTGCAAAGAATGTACAGTTTAACACAAAACCTTTTATTTATAATAATTGATCCCAAGTTACTAAGCTCAATAGCATTTCAGGGAAGAAATTTTGTCAAGAAATTCAATCATAACCTAGTGCTCAGTAGACTGTCTAATATTAAATAAGAGAAAGACCACAAATAGAACTTTACTGAAAATGGTGTGCAGTAACATTCATTGATATGGTAAATGCCATGTATTAATTAATACATGCTATTTTAACATATTAATTCATTGAATTCTCACAACAGTCTTTGGAATGAGTTGTATTGATTACGGACACTTTCCAAACAGAGAGACTTATATGCAGAGTAATTAACCCGTTGCCATCAAAGGGTGGATACAGGTATTCAGTATTCAAGGTCTAGAGGCTTTCCATTTAGGGTTTATTGAATTTTTTTCAAAATGAGAGGAAATCAAGAAATGGGGATAAAAAAGTTATGATGTGATACGTATACGTACCAACTCCCCATTAGCAATATAAACACTATGTACAGCAAAAGTGAAAGTAAAAATAAATTGAAATGCATAAAAATAAAAGGTATTTATTAGAGGAAAGATGGAAGGACAAATGAAAATGAAATTAAAGGGAGAGGAATCTGATTTCCAAACTATAGGATTAAGATTCTATTGTTTTCACATCCTTACTAGATTTTCTTCCACTCCCCTTTCTTTTCAATGATTGACCAAGAAAATCTAGTGAACGATTTAGAAGCAGTAGACTTTCTGATGAAGAAACAAGAACATATTTATGATTGGTCAATGATTCATCCAAGGTTCAAAGTGAAACTCAGTCACTGAAACATCTTTTGCTTTACTCTCTTCCATAATACTGTGCTCTTAGATTATTTTCTCACAGATGAATCAAAACATTTACCCACTCATGATGAAAGCCAGTCTATTCAACTTAGTGTAACAGGTTGGTCCTGAGTGGGAGAAGAGACATCACATATGCATATCCCATATTAACGTCAAAGAGGATTTATGCAAAGTGAACTATATGCTAGTATAAATTTGCCTTTTACTGCAGGAAGCACGGTGGTTTAAGCTCATTACTGACATGTACTAGAGCTTGATTAGTGCACTTAGATGAGCTTTTACACTAAAGTTTTAATTCTGTAATCACTCAGCAAATGGCTTTCACCCTCATGCCAAGCTACCAAGTCTTAAGTGAACTGTGAATCTCAGTCAGCAGTGTAGGAAGTAACACAAGCTGTAATAATGAGTTAAAAGTTCATCTGTAATAGCTTTGAAAATAGAAATCAAACTTGATAGGCAGCTGGAATTCTCAAGCTTCAGATGAAGGAAAATATTGACAACTATTTAGAGAATTTATGGTAGTTAAAAAGATAAAATTATTCATTGCAGCCAAGCATCATCTTTGGAGAATGAGTGACCATAAAAAGCTGTCCATATTGATAAAATAAAGCAAAGTATTTCAGGAGCTTGCAATTCATCATTGTGAATTCTGTTGACAGAGTTAAAATTTCTTTAACCCCAAATAATCTTTGGGTCAGTGAACCACAAAGTCCTCTTTAATATTGTTGTAATTTATGACTTGAATTTATGCTTTAAAGCAGTTCCTACTTTTACTGGAGGGAAGGGAAGTGACTTACATTTAAGAAGCATTTAATTTACGTGATGATCATAATTTTCCCACTGGGATCCTTCCTTCTATAGCCTGTATATTGGGCTGCTTTTAAAATGTCACATCATCTTTATGAAAAGTAGTAGCTACTTTTTCTCAGGAGCCATTTTTCATGGTAAAACTTCTGTTATTGTACAGTGTTTCTCCTCAAATGCCCAAAGAAATAAACATTTTTTCAAATTTTTAGGCTCTTCATTTAAAGGCTATCTTTTCATGGATACAGCAGATTGTGTTTGAGTCCTTAGATCAATGCAAATGGCTCCTCAGGGTCTAGAATACTTAATCCAAAAGACTGATATATATGAACTCATGTGTGAAGAAAGACCAGGTTTCTGACAAATTGCTGTAAACTTGAAAGAACATTATTTTCTTTGAAAAGATTAATATTTCTGAAATTATTAAAAAAATCTTTAAAACATGCATATATAGTTATGTCCAAATGGTGGAAAAAAATGTGCAAATTCTTCATTGCTTCAAATAAATGAGATGGGTGCTTAAGACCATGCAGCTTATTTTAAAATAAAAGAGTACTTTGAAATTTCCCAAAAGAAATCATGTTCCTATGCATAAAAATAATCAAGGAAAATTTAAGTAGCCCATTATACAGCTAATAAAAGTATATGTATTTTAGAAATATTAGAATGTATACTAGAAATTCTAAAATATTACATCAATATTGCATTCACATTAAAGTTATAACTAAAAGCTATGTTTTCATATGATAGTAAGAAGGTACATGGAAATGAAAATAATTTAAAATAGCAAGTTTTTCTTTTTTATGAAGTAACATTAATTTTGTTGTGATTTTTATTACATTTATATTTTTAAAATATGTACAAATAATATATTAAAAGGAACTGTCTCCTCCCTATTACTTATTGCCTAAGAGGTATATTTTAATAATAGCTAAACAGATGGCAAGGAATACCTGTTGAAGTTTTGAATTTGCAAACTCGTAAATAGAGACATCTCCCCCTCCGTCCCTCCCTCCGTCCCTCCCTCCGTCCCTCCCTCCGTCCCTCCCTCCCTCCATCCATCCAGACAGAGAGGGCGAGAGTGAATTGGGAAGAAGTATAATACGAAACCCTAAAATACCTTTTTTCTTATGAGGTGGGATGAATATATGGTGAATATGTCAAATTTTTTTAAATTATTGCATGAAAATACACACTATCACTGATCCCTTTTAAATACTCCTCATTTCAAACACATGTATTACGTCACTCTTGCCGCTTTTGGCAGCAGTTCTGGAAGTCTTCTTATGTCTTCCTTTGCATTATCCTGGCAGCTTCCTTGTCCTGAGGAGACCGAAAATGTTTACCTTTCATGGTTTTATTTCAAGTTTGAGGAGCAGCCAGCCTGAAGTCACGTGGCATCATATCCAGTGAAAACGGTAATGAGAATACACCCTAATGCTTTTAAGGGCCGGCCTTCCAACAGACGGCAGCCATCAGCAGTATTCACTGCATTTCTGATCACAGCTTCCAGGGACACTCCTGAAGGAACACCTCTAGCGCGACCTCAGAGAACCGCAAGAAGAGCGGGATAACTGCATTTACAGCGAAGGGAAGTGTTTGCAGGGGGATTAATAGCAATGTGTCTTTTACTATAATAAATTTTCAAAAATTTAAATATTCATTGTATAGTGTGCTAGTACTTCATCTCATTAGCTATGTTATTTTACCACTGCATTTTGTCTGAAAAATAGTATCATGCTTAAATAAGTCCGAGAAAGCCTCGTTTCATCCTAACACTTTGGGCTATTTTCATGTGTCATCCTTCCTGAACCTACAGGTTTGAGGAAAATATTTTATATACAGAAGTTGTAAAGTCTTGTGACTAGCTGGGGGTGCTGGTGATTTAAACAGTGATTAAATAAAGAAATTTCAAGTTTGGGAAAAGTCAGTGTCCTCCATGTGCCCACCCCAGAATAACTCTGCAGTGTATACGGAGGGGTGAGTGCTGAGAGCTGTTCTAGTCAGGACAACACAGTGGTGTGGCTTTGATATAAAACTCTCAGCTCTGACAAAAATTACATTTAAGTTCATTAAACTGAGCAAAGGGTGTTAAATACAGATCAGCTCCTTCCTGAGCATCAACTCAATCATTCGTGAGAGCTCTTTGAAAGGCCCATCATTATAACATTAAGTGTCATTTCATTAGCAGACAGTAGCTGTCTGATGAAAACCTGAAATGGATGATAATCACTGAGAAGCCATATTGAACGTATCTTCCCACTGATCATGACAGTCTGCAGTTAAGGAAAATATTAATGAAAACGATCACATTCCTGGGCTCAGTGTTTTTCATGTGTGTCCTTTCTTTTCCATTTTCCCTGACATGCATTTCTTTCAGGATTTAATTTTCTTTCTGTGATTATTGCAATAAATTTCTAAAAGTACGCCCTTTCTGCTGCAACACTCCAAATTCCTGCCAGTACGAACCCAATAAAATGTCCACAGAAACTCTCTCCAAGTTCACCTTTAAAACGGGTTTGTACTTTTCCGAAATTTTTGGTACATTTGAAAGGAAAATTGAATGAATCTAATCCTAACATTCAAGGCATCCTTTAATGAAAATTATATTTTTATAATTATGTATCCCTTCACCGGAAAGTATACATATGATGCATTATTTTTTCATATTGTTTCCCCTTCTATCCTATGTTCACATAGTCTGCTGCTTAAAAATTCATCATCTATAAGTAAATATTGAGATCTGAGTCATCTTTTGGGCATAAGTCTAACTTTTGATTATTGCTTTTCTTTTTTGGTACTGGGAATCAAACTCAGAACCTTGCACTTGCCAGGCAGGCACTTGTGCCACTGAGCTATATCCCTAGCCCAAGTCTAACTGTTGAAATGGAATCTTTTCTCCTCTCTAGAATTGATTGATTCCTCTCTCTTCCCAGGAGCTTTTGGTTTCTTCTTTGATATCAAACTATTACATTATAATTTCTGACAGTTTAAAATTAGGTCAATAACTTAAAATATCTACTATTACGTATATAACATATAGTATATTTTAAGTGCTTCAGTCCAGCATCTACATGTTATTCTGCATCTATTTTGCACCTTCCAAAACCTACTGAAGCATACCTGCCAGTGGTATGAGTGACTGAGAGAACTAATATTTTACTCCAGGCTTAGTGCCATAAACTAACAATCATTCTGGTGACTAAAATTATAAACTGGTAGTGAATTCAAATTTTAATTCTATTTCTTACTTTATAGCAGATTGGCTGCAAAACCTTTGAGTATCTTCAAAGTGGATTTTGAATTTTGTATTCTTCACAGCTTAAAAAGATGATATATGTAAAGTGTTTTCATCGCTGAAGTCAGTTAAAAGCCAATTCTGTTCTTTGTCTTTCTTTGCTCTGTCACACAGAGTAGGTCTTAGTCTACGCCAAAGGTAAAGTTGCCAGAATTTCTCTTGGATTTTGAAGTTATTTCTTTTCTAGTTCATTTACATCACCATATGTCAATATGCTTTTTGTTAGACTTAACAATGTGTTTCTTGAAACAAGAACAATGTTCGTTGTCTTTTTGTTGTTGTTTTTTACAGTGAATGCATTCTGGCTATGCATTTATTGTTATCAATCACAGGATTGTTTAATGCAGCCCCAAACTAAACTCTTTTCTCCTCTTTTGCATGGCCCTATAGTTAGACCTAAGCTAATTGTTAAAGAATAGTTAAAATCTGAATGTAATTCTGATTATGAACAGGAATAAAGAAATAACTTTTTTAGTAATTCTACGTTGTCACTCAAACTCTCCATGAACGTGTAAAAAGCACCATCTTTCCACCCATAGCTATTTTCCTTACCGTCTTTATATGATGGTAGGGTTACCATCATCGCAGAGTTGCTAAAATTTCCCTGTTCTAAGAGTAAGCTATGGCTCCAAGGTTATTTAAAATCAGCTCTTAGCAGAAAACAGAAAAAAACCAGAATTTCTCTAACCAATCTCCAAACAGCCTTTTTAGAAGAATTTCCGATTGTGGGGAAGTTTAGTACATGTCAGTTACTGAGGAAGAGAATGGTCTTCAGGTGGAAGAGAAGGACTCACCTGTGGAAAGGTGGAGCTGAGAGCACGTGGAGAGAAAGATGGCTGCCTCAGTCAGCGGGAGATATATGAAAGTTAATTGGACCCAGAGTCCCTGAATGTCAAAGCTTAATGTTGGAAGAACAACTTCTGGGAGATTTATGGCCTAGGTTCCCTTTCTTTGGTAGATTAAAGAAATATCCTTCCTCCTTATCCACCTGGATTACCTTTTAGTTTTTTTTTTTTCTTTTTATCAGTACACATTTGCAGTTCATAATGATTCCATTCATCATAGGGCATTGGTACATGTACATTACAGCTTAGTTCTTGTATCAACCCCTTCCCCTTTCACACTTCCCTCTTACTCCACCTTAAAAGACACTGAGCTGTGGATTCAGGCACTCCTACGACCTCAATGCAAAATAAAAAGCACATGTGCACACCTCATCAGAATCTAGAGAGAAGGCTCTATTTGAAACAAGCAACACTTACATCAATGGCTGACTTCCCCAAAACATGGAAGCCTGGGGAGAAAAGCATGGAATCTCTAGATTCTGAACAGTATAAATGCCAACCCAGAGCTCTAGAAGAACATCATTTAAAAAAGAAAATAAAAACATAGTCCCTTACTAGAAATTCCACATGAAAAAACAATAAGAAACAATAACAAAATAACAACAACATAGATGAAAACAAAACAAAGGCAAAAAAATACAGGGCTTCAAAACAAAATGATAGGAATTAACAGTGGTTGTTATATTCTACACTGTTATCTTCAACAAAGTTGCTCAGATTACCAGATATAAGAATGCAAGATTGGTCAAACCATTAAAGAGAATAAAAAATAATTTAAAAGATTAGAAATGATACAGAGCTTTACTAAATAAGATGGTAGGAATTCAGCAATGGCTGTTATATTGCATATTGTTGTCTTCAAATTAGTTGTTCAGATTACCAGATATAAGCATGCAAAATTGGTAAAATTTTACCAATTTTGTTCCTTTCAATAAACCACCAGACATAGCCAGTACATTTATCCTATCTATCTATCTATCTATCTATCTATCTATCTATCTTATTGCCTTCCTTTCCTTTTTCCTTTTCTCCTTTCCCTCATCCCAGTTATTCCTTCCCTTTGATGAAAAGTAATTCTCTCGAGCGTGTCTGTAATGTCAAGACTCATACACAAGGTCTTTTACTGGGCCCCTTTATGAGTCTTCTGTTTCACACCAAAGGACATTACCATTTCTTTAGTTGATCAGAGCCAAAGATCTCTGAGAATTTGCTTGGTATATTTTGAGATGCTGACTTAAAAGAGCTATCACCATCAAGGTCCTAGGTGATGACTTCGTAGGAAGAACTACCGAAATCCCTGAAACAAGTAGGAAGCAGATCCAGAACTCAGAGGAGTCTATGACACCATTAGGGTTAATGGATAAAAACTGGTTCCTAACTAAGGCTAAATATGCTTCTGACAGTCCCTATTGTTAACTTGATTGGCTAGAGAGATGCCTAGAGGATTAGTGTAGCACTTTCTGGGTGGGTCATGGGGGCAAGACCTTGGGGATCAAATACGTTCTCTGCTCCTTCTTCCCTTGTTCTTTCCTTCCCAATCCCATGACTTGAGCATCTTCATTCTGCAAATGCCTTTCTTTCAAGTGTCAGGTATTTGTTTCTGCCAATGAAATATTGCCTAATATAATACCCAGTCACTTGGTATATGCTACCTACTCAGAGGTAAAAGCAAAGAGAATCAGAAACTTCATCCCTGAGACAAAAAGAGGCAGGACATAGAACCTAAGCCTGATACATAAAGACTTAAAATGTCATGTTCTGCAGGTTGGTTCTAAATTTTAATAGGGATAGACTACTGTTTTTTTGTCACAGAGATTATATTTTTCTCTGCCTTTCTAATATTCGTTCTGAGTTAAATCTGAGATCCCAAAGCACATAGATAAATGGAGAAGTTTCATTAAACCTAACTTCTATGAAATCATATGTCACACAAATCCTGATTAGTTTTATTTGAGTTTTTAGATGTTAATGTTCTTATTTTTACTGTCACAGCATTCTTGTGCATTGTTCTTGCAAATGTTCCCTACTAGAGTAATGGATATGTTAACAGAAAAGTAAACAGGGATAATGTGGTTAAATGATTTACAAATGAACGATAACAGTAGATGAAAAGTATAAAACTCACCCCACTCATTACAGAATAAAGGAATTCAATTAAAAACTAATTACAAAATGATAATGTACAGTTAGGGAGGAAGAAGGATAACATTTTTGTCATTTATGTTAAAGTATGAGGTATAAGTTTCTACAGCATTTCTAGAGGGTAATTTGCAAATACACTTCTTCAAAAGCATGTTAAAAGTTCATAACTTTCATGCAGGAAATAAATTTCTTTGAAATTTATCTTAAAATGTAATAGAAATGTATTCAAAAGAACAGTCATCACAATTTTACTTTCAGATAACAGCATAAATGCCTAACAGAAAGAGAGACATATATTAAAAGTTAATAATTTTTGTGAAACAGTATGAGGCCATTGAAACTTTAAGAAAAATACAGCATATTTAAAAAGTCACATATTAGGTAGCTCATAAAAAATTTTGCTCTATATTTTGTGCACTTAAAGGTGACTTAAAATATTAAAACGTTAATAAAATTAAAAGGGTCAGAAGTGTAAATTTTGGGATAATTGTGCTATCTGGGGAGTGGTAAAATACTTGTTCAAAATAGAACTCTAGTACCTCAAGGACATATACACCAATACTTAAACACCCAGAGATAAATAAATGGTAATTAATGAAGTAATAAGTGAGTCATGGAATTAAAATTGGTCACAGGTGTAAAGGTGAATTAGTCTCCCTACAAATGGACCAGATGGCCTGGTGCTTCAGTAACTCCATGGTCAGGCGCCATGTTTTCCAAGGTTTCTTCCCACTATGCTGACACTTCTTGTGGATATCATAGGTTTTACAGATATTTCTTCCAAATATCCTGTGGTTTCAAGGGATAGTGTTCTATGGCTAGCTCTATAAATGATAACAAACATACAATTTTCAAACATTTTAAAATTGAATAACATAAATTACTTTCAAAACTATTTAGTTTTTCCATTGTGATTGTACTAGTTTATTTCAGATTTTTTCCTATCTTATGTTATTTACCTGTGCTAAATATGTAGCAAATGCAAGTGGTTTTTTTTTGTATTTTTATTTGTTTGTTTTTTTGAGACAGGGTCATACTATGTAATTCAGGCTGGCCTTGAACTCATGGCAATCCTTCTGCCTCAGTCTCCCAAGTTCTGGGATTACAAATGTGTTCTGGGATTACATGCTCAACAGAGATACAAATTTAAATGAAAAAGATGAGAAAAAAAACTTAAAAGTTGGGGTAAAATTGACATAAACAATTTTAATGACAGGGTAATGCTGCAAGAAAGCAAAAACTTCAAAATGTGCAAAATATATGCACAACTATGGCATGAAACATTTTATTTTTAAGAAGGAGAAAGTCGAGATCAAAAGTAGGTTAATACTACCATGACCCACTAATGCTTGTCAAATGTAATTTGCTTTTTTAGTTTGATAGTGTGTTTAATTCTGACTTCTCGGTAAAATTAACATTGTTGATTTGTCCATCACTGTACCTACTGCAAAAAAATGGCGAACTTCTATTTGAAGCAGAACACAGTCTCTGGCTAGTATTCATGTCTCCTCTGCGAGCAAGCTTACTTTTATCAATCGCCAGTTTTCCTGAATTCCATGAAATTGTTGTGTACATGGAACAGATTAGTGAGTGGGAAAAAAGTAAAATGATTCTGATTTTACTTTCATCTCAGAGTTCACCTCTTTGCTCCTCTTAGATCCACATTCTGCAACTCACTGGGCAAGATGTTGCCCTTGTCCTTCTCCAGCCAAAATCAGAGTGCACCTGTTCTTAAAATATACAATCTATTCAGTTATGTTCATTCATCTTTTAATAAAATACGTGATAGAGTGACAGAAGGACAGCAAAAGAAGAAATGGATAGGAGGAGGCCTTTTAGGAAGATATTTTCAAAAGTTCAGATGAAATAATGAACATTTGAATTGGATCAGGAGAAGAGAAAATGGAATGAACGCAAGAATTTCATGTCTGAGGGAAAATCTGATGTGATATTGGGAGTGAAAGATAGAGACATCTTTGCATAGAAGGGACCAAAAGTGTGGAACAAAAAGTTCATACATATAGCTGAGTGCAATGAATTATGTGTTATTGCTTTTGAGATTGATGGACTTGATGTAGGTGTCAGAAAGAGTTGAAAATCAGAGCCTAGAGAGAAACTGGCTTAACATAGAGATTGTTTGAATCTCCAGTATAAATAATGTTTTAAGACTCATAACCCTGAGGGTGTGGCGCAGATTTTCCAGCACTCTGGGAGGCTAAGCAAGCAGGACAGCAAGGCCAAGCTCAACCTCTGCAACTTCGTAATAGAGCAAGAGCCTGTTCCAAAATATAAACATTGCACAAGGGGTAGGCATGTTGCTTAGTGTGAAGGCACTGGCATCGGTCCTCACTTTTGAGAAAATAAAATAACAACCACATAAAATTAAGTAAATGCTTTAAGGCTCTATGTCCCTGCATTGTACTTAGTAAAAGTAAAAAATAAATTAAGACAGTTGAACATCATGTCATGGATATACCTCTTCTGTGTTCCCAAAGCTATTATAAATCAAGGGGACACTGGGCATCAGCAGAATGGACTGTTTGGATGACGCTGTAAACTGGGCAGAACCAGTGTTCATCTGTAGAGTTTGTTTTCCTGCTTGCATGCTACTCAGCTATTCTTAGAATTGTCTTCAAATGATGGGAAAAGTCAAGTAGTGTTTGTACTCATAAAGCCCCCTTCCTGTAACAGCTGGCAATGGAGCAGAGCACTGGAGAGTGGGATAGTCCAGCCACTGGCCCCTGGACACTGTGAGTGCTTTCTAGTATTTTTCCACCCTGTCACATGCCTGGACTTGCCACAGTTGCTAGTTCCTAAAGGTTCCACTGCTTTCCAATAATGCCACTCCAGGAACCACGTTTTTAATGCAGGGCACTGGTGACACTTACGCAAACCAAGGCAGGTAGACGTTAATGTTGTGCAAAAGTATAAGAAATGAACAATGTTTTAGAGCTGTGGCCTTGCTTTGTTTTGGATGATTTTGCTTTCAATTGAGCAGTCTTTCTAGGGGGAGTTTTCATTCTACTTTTGACCACACAATGTTAATTGGTGCAGTTAAATCAGTTTCTATGCCAATTTCTAAATACATACATGTACGTCTTGTCTAAGGAGGAGAAGCTACAATGATATTTTACAGAGAAAGAGTAAATTACAAACTTCACACAGTTATCATCTTTATTTCTAAGTTTTCTTCTGTAAAAAGTTTCAATAGTTTCAACTTTGAAGTGCAACATCAAAGATTGAAAAGCATTTATCTTGGTTCCTTTTCTCTCGTTGCTGAGACAAAATACTCAATGACCAAAATGAAGGAAGGAAAGGCTTATTTAGCTTACAGTTTGTGGAGATTTCAGTCCATGTTTGACTGGCCCAGAGGCAGAGTGGCACATGGCAGAGGGCAAACGTTCATGGCAGCAGAGCACAGAAAAAACCACAAGAGCAAAAGAGAGGAATGGCGGCAAGCAGCCTTGTTCTTTCCCTAACACTGTAAACCACCTACCCCCACCCAGGGGTTATGTAGCTCTCATAAAATCTCCATGCCCTCCTCTTCCACAGGCTCAGGATGTATGCAAAGTAAGCACCCTGGCTTCCTGCTGAGTCACTCAGCCAAACCTCTAGACTCCCCAAGTTGATACAGTGTACCAACCATAACAATACACGCCTTATCAATTTGGCAACCAGACAAACTGCTTTAAATCAGTTTCCAGACACAAACACATTATACTACATTAGAACCATAACATTTCAGCTCCTAAAGACTCATGTACATCCCTTTATGCAAAATTCATTTAGTCCATCTGCAAGAGTTGCCAAAGTCCACAATTTCAGCATTACTGAAAAGTCCAAGTCCCAAATCTCCTCTGAGATGTAAGGCAAACTCTTTAGTTACAAGCCCCTGTACAAATGAAAAGTTAAAACTTCCAATATTTAATGGCACAAAATAAATATTACCATTCCAAAAGGTACCAATAGGGGAATATAGAGCATTGGGATCAAAGCAAGTCCAAAATCCAGCAGGGCTAACACTGTGTCCTGCAATTCCACATGCAACATCTCAAGCAACTTGTAGCACATTATGAGTTCCAAAGGGCTTGCATGACTCCACCCCTATGGCACTTCTGGTGGTTACAGCTTCCACGGCTTCTCTCTTAGGCCTGGTTTGCTTCCTCCTTGTAGCTTTCCTCAGATGATCCACAGTCCTGTCTTTTCTAAACTTCTGAGGCCTCCAGGGCACGTTCTGCTTCACACTCGCAGCTTTACATACTGCCCTCTCAGTGGCACACTGCCTGGCCTCCCAGGCCTTCTGAAATCTGGGTGGAAGACTCTTTAACCTCAGAACTCTTTTATTCTCCATGCATCTAAAAGCATGGCCATGTGGATGATGCCAAGGTCTGCTGCCACCTGGAGCAGTAGCCAAACTTTCCTCTCTTTCGGCCATATGGGTCAAGTGCCTGGATCGCTGGGCACTCTGAATCCAATTCTGGGGAGCAAATTTTCAATGTCACTGCCATTCTGGAAGCTGGTACAGCCACTGCTGCCATTCTGGAACACAGTGCTCTTTGGCTTCTTTCTCCAAGCAAGATCTCTCACCTTTATAGTTTTGAGGCTGCAAAGGGTGAAGACTTGCTTCTTGTGATGCCCTCAGGCCATCTTTTCCATTCTCTTGTTCCTTCTCAGCAATAAAGATCTCCTCAGGCTTATCTTCATAGTCCAGAGCTTTACTGGAGCTTCCTTTCTGGCCAAACTCGCATTTTAAATCAACCTCCTGGGCTCTTTGCTCTTCATTCTCAATATAAATCTGCCTCAAAGCCCCCAACAATATCCATGCTATTTCCCCCATATTCGACTGCCTTGAAATTTCTTTTGCCAGATTAATCAGTTTGCTACCACAATCTCAATCTTAGGCAATGTCTCTGGACATGAGCAAAATGCAGACAAACTTTCTGCCAAGCCATAGTATACATCATCTGGAGTCCAACAACCAATTCAGTCCTTCCCAATAGAAACCTCCTGAACCTGGTCTTTACTGGCAGGATTTCTATCAGCCTTCTGGTCTTCTGAGCTCTGACCAGAATCTCCCAGACAGAACAGCCAAAGGTCTTCTAGCACATCTCTTTGAGGCAACATCTCTGAACATTTCCAAACTCTTCCCACAAGCCATTTCCAAAGGCTCTTGAAAAACACGGTCAGGTATGGTCACAGCAAAGGCCCCATTCCACTGGTACCAAATTCTGTCTTGGTTGCTTTTCTCTCGTTGCTGAGACAAAATACCCAACACCCAAAATGAAGAAAGGAAAGGCTTATTTAGCTTATAGTTTGTGGAGGTTTCAGTCCATGCTTGGCTGGCTCAGTGGCAGAGTGGCACATGGAAGAGGGCAAACGTTCATGGCAGCAGAGCACAGAAAAAAACAAGAGTAAAAGGGAGGAAAGGTAGCAAGCAGCCTGGTTCTTTCCCTAACACTTTAAACCACCTACCCCCACCCAGGGGTTGTGTAAATCTCATATAATCTCCATGCCCTCCTCTTCCACAGGCTCAGGATGTATACAGAGTAACAACCCTGGCTTCCTGCTGAGTCACTCAGCCAAACCTCTAGACTCCCCAAGTTGACACAATGTATCAACCATAGCAGCAATGATATAAGTATGTGACCTTGGCCTGTTCATTGTAACACATTTCTAATATACAAAATAATATCTCACATAGAGAGGAGAGAGGAGGAAATAGCACTAAGGTGAGTATCTTTTCAGACAGGAACTGTAAGATGTTCATTGATTTTTGACAGCAATCTATACAAAGTGTATGAATTTCTATTTTACGCAAGAAGGGAGGTCACAGAACTAAATGTAGGTGCTGCAGTTGGATCTAACTTCTCTCTTTCTGAGGCTTTCTGCATGCTGCCGTGTCACTCATAAGCACTGCGGGTGGAAGGAGTTCAGGACATTCCAGGCCAAAACATGCTGCATTGACATACTGATTATTTTGAACTAAAGCCACTTGAAGTTCAAAATAATCAGTATGTCAATGCAGCATGTTTTGGCCTGGAATGTCCTGAACTCCTTCCATCCGCAGTGCTTATATGGGTTTAATATTTATGAGGCCAAGAATAAATATTTCTGTTGTATGAATTATAAAACTTGATGTATAACTTATCATTTAGAAGACTAAAAAGGTAACATTCTTCAATACTTGTCACTTCCAGTATCTCATCTGATAAAGACACAAACACGGATTAATTTGAGGCTACTAGAGTTACAGCTCTACATCTCAGAATAATGCATGTATAAAATAACTTTTTCAGATGGTTTGAAGGAATTATCAAGACACATTGGAGATCTGAATTGCAGAATAATACTTTTTTTTACTACATCAAAACATATTTTTTCTAGAATTCTTTCAGTCAGAAAATATTTATTGAAATTAGCTTTAAATAATAATGAAATTACTGTGCAGAAAACAAACTGCATGTCTTTTTAAAAGTTCATACTTTGATAAAAAGAAATAAAGTTGAAATTAGTTTCCATGCTCTATGAAGAATTCTACAAAAGAGGCAAAGTGCATCTTGAGATCAAAGTGAAAGAAGATACTGATTCATATAGAAAATCAAAAGGAACATGGAATTTTATCTGATTTCCAAAAAATGCCTTAAAGTGAAGAAGAAAAGATTGCTAAAGTAATAGTAGCATAAGTAAAACATGAGATTTGTGAAAATAGAGAGAATATTTGGGACATAATTTCATAAATAATGACTATAAAAAGGTGGATAGTTGGATAATATGATATATAGATATATAACTGATATATACTTATTTATAGGAACTTAATACACAAACTCACAGATACATCTATAAACAGATTAAATTCTATCATTTGGTCATTAGAGACCACATGAAGGTTACATGCTTCAATCCGAGTTCATTGATTTTTGTACAAATGCCTGAGTAAGTTGTATTTTATATTATTCACCAGATTTTAATCTGAATTTGTTTCAAACATGGAGCTATAAAGCCTACTACTCCCATTATTACAGTAATAATACTAAAGGTGTGTTCAGTGTAACTTGCCCGTTACAAATCTTGATATGTGAAATTTTACTTCAAATTTAATTTCTATGAACTACATTTTGTTTTTCCTAAAGAATATTTTTGTTTCTACTCTCCAAAACGTCTAGGTACAAATGTTTCCACTTACAATTGTTAGGAAACTCACAGAAAATTTATGTCTTTCATATTGTTCTGTCATGTATATTTAAGTAACTTATATTTCTTATTTGTATTTAAATTTTTCAAAAATTTTTGTATGTATTTTTTCTAGAAATTGTCTTTCAGTGTTGCTAAGTTGCCCAGGATAGACTTGAATTCAGGTCCTCCTCCCTCAGCCTCCTAAAGTTTTGAGAATACAGGTGTATACCCTTGTATGTATTCTTTATATATGCTGCCGTGATTCTTTGAGGCAGAGGACAGACCATGAACAAAGCAAATCTTATGAAAATATCCATGAGTTTTCTGAGTTCATAATTTTCTTTTCCTGAACCTGTAAATATTTTACAGTTGCATCTGAGTCTACAATTTATAGATGAAATGTCTTTTCTATGAATACTGTCTTTAAAAGCAGTGTTGTGATATGTCTCCTCAGAGGTGCTATAAAAATGAGATGAATTTTAATACAGACATGTTAGTGACTTATGATTCTTTCTATTCAGTATTTTATCAATCATTTTAAACATTTTACATACTGTGATTTAAACATCAGAGCACCTACTGCTATCCATGCCTTAATGTAGTCTTTCATGCAACTTGCAGTTAAGTTACTGTATAACCGAGGGATGAAAACATTATTCTGTCCCTTCCAGATAGAATAATAATTGAAGAAAAAAATCACTTTGGGGGTTTGAATTATTGAGAATGGCAAGTGCTCAGTGTGCCCCGTTGTTTAACATCAAATCTACATCACAGTATAGACTGTGTAACCCAGATTAGAGAAGCAGGGAGATGAAATTGGAAAAGAAACATGATGAGCCATAACTTACTGTTGTGCCAGATGATGGTAAGGGCAGCAAAGGGAAGTGCTTCCCTGGTGACAATAACCTTGCTTTTTGTCTTCTCTTAGCTTGTGAAACTTTCACATATTCTTGGTTTAGACAATTTCCTCAACCTCTGCTCTTAAGTCTTGTACAGCTTTTTCCAGTGAAATTTCTTACACTTGGTTTAGACAGTTTTCTTGGTTTAGACAATTTCCTCAACCTCTTCGCTCTTAAGTCTTATACAGCTTTTCCCAGTGAAATTTCTTACACTTGGTTTAGACAATTTTCCTGGTTTAGACAATTTCCTCAACCTCTTTGCTCTTAAGTCTTGTACAGCTTTTTCCAGTGAAATTTCTTACACTTTCATAGAAGATGAGAGTGTTAAACAGATGTCTTTCACATTGTCAGTTTTGAAAAAGTGAGATTTTGTTTTGAGTGTTTTATGTACATCAGTTCTGCCAAACAGACAGGAGTTTCAAAAAATCTTAGAATTTACCTAAATGTAGAGACACTCATATGGCAGGAAAATGATTCACACAGGCCACATCTTGCTCAGGAGATGTGATGTATTTCACTGCAGTAACATTCCCCTCAACGTTTGCTAACCCTAAGGAGATAAACACTGCCTTTATTTGCAGCTTGACATTTGCCCTTCAGGAAACCATCACCTGCTTTAGAAAAAGAATGGGCAGCTCTGGGGACCATCTGCTCATTTTCCAATTTTATTATGCTAATTTGTTGACATATAAAGCCTGTTGGGAGTAAACTTACAATTTTGGGTTAAGTCACCAGCAAATAAAAAGGACTGCTTCTTCATCCTTGTCTTGGGCTGTATTTATCTGATTAGTAAGACTGTATTCTTATAACATGCAGCCGTCTTATGCCTTTGTTTCCATGCCTTTGTCTTCTTGGTATCATTTTGATGATTCTCTTGCTATTACCCTGTTCTCTTTTATTTGTGCTTGATGAAACCCCACCCTTGAACCAATCCAACTAATTGTGCTTATCAATACATAATGAATTGTGAGCCAAGCTAGTGAAAATTACATCAACGCAGAGAGGGGTATTACACATCTTATAACCTCTTGTTGTCTCATGACTATTCTGTATTTCTTTTGTTCAGTCAACACATCTTGAGCTATTGACAACAGATGTTTATCAGGAGGATGCTTATTTACTACCACTCACAAAAACATAAACGTTCTCTGAAATGATAATTCATGAAGCAGTCATCTTTTTTATAAAGATATTTCTTCTCAATGTGGTTAAGGTCCCATAACTTTCTACCTTTTCATATTTTGCTTGATAAAAAATTCCTTTAGTCACTGTACTTTTAATTTCTTTCTTACCAATTGATTTTATTCTCAATTTCTGCCTATTTACTTCTCATTTTAAGAGTAAGCTTGTTTACTTTGACCTCAAATCTATCTCTATTTAAATGTTTTCCTATGTCTTTCCTCTTTACACCCAAAACACTTTAAATGAGTTTGTACTTACTATGTCAACTTCATGCTACTGTTATGTAGCTCAGACTGACTTTGAGCTCACTCTGTTGCCCAGGCTGGCTTTGAACTCAGAGTAATTCTCCTACCCTCGCCTCTCAAGTGCTGAGATTACAGGTGTGCACCATCACACCTGGCCAAGTATGTCAACTTCGTATCTCTTTTATCATTGAGTGGTCAGCTTTTTAATAATACACTCACAGTGTTCTTGCAGGAATATTTCTTCACATTGCTAAAATTGATGGGTACTTTTCAGGCCTTATTAAGATTATGATGATTAATTTGGGGTTACTCAGAAACTTCTAAGGAATCTGGACGCTAATAGATTATAATTCTCTGGCAACATCAATTCTGGATTTTATCTGCTGCATTCATTCTATCTACTGTATATTATACCTTACTGAAAATGTTTACTATAAATAAATGAACTGAGTCTGCTGGGTAAGTGTCTTGCTTACTTTTCTCTCATTGCTGAGACAAAATACCCAATGCTCAAAATGAAGGAAGGAAAGGTTTATTTAGCTTACAGTTTGTGGAGGTTTCAGTCCATACTTGGCTGGTTCTGAGGCAGAGGGCAAACTGTTCAGGGCAGCAGAGCACAGCAAAAACAACCAGAGCAAAAGGGAGGAATGGCAAGCAAGCAGCCTTCTTTTCTCCCCTACATTGTAAACAGGCTACCCCCACCCAGGGGGCGTGAACCTCTCACATAACCTACATGCCCTCCACTTCCACAGGCTCAGGATGTATACAAAGTAAGCACCCTGGCTTCCTGCTGAATCACTCAGCGAAACCTCTGGACTCCCCAAGTTGACACAATGTATCAACCATAACAGTAAGATAGCCTCAGATTGATATATTACAGTGTTAAATTTAAATTCTGTTTGCACAAAATAATTTTAATGTCCGTGTGTTCTAAACCCATTATACATTTAGACACAAATGACACAAACAAAGTACGTAAGTTGGGTGAAATAAGGTGCGGAATATAAACTGTGAACTAAGGAATTCATGTGCGATGAGTGTAATGCTTTTTAAAGATTTTTGTTCTGGAATTCTTTTTCAGTCACATTATAGATTATGAAAGTTCTATGAGCTTTGCAAAAGGAATACACTCCTGCAAACAGTATTACAATTAAGATGTGGAGGATTTCCATCCTTTCAGAACATTTATTCATGCTCCATTAAAACCAATCCCCCCGTAGCTGAAGTAATTATTGCTCTGATTTTTATCATCCCAGATTACTTTTGTCTGCTCTTGAATTTCTTAGTAATGGACTCACACAGCATGCATGCATTTGGCTTCTGACTTCTTTCACTCAGCATACTGGTTTTGCTTAAGTTTCATTCATGTTTTATATATATCTGAGAAAGAATTCCAGATATATTTCATCATTTTATAATTCTATGAAAAGTAAACATTCACACTGCCATCAATATTAGAGTCTACTGAAATTTGAATATTTTGTCACTCTAGAAGATACAAAGTAATGTCCTGTTCTGATTTTTCTTATATTTCCTTGAAGAATAATACTATTTAGTACCTGCAATGACTACTAAACATTGTCTCTCTTTTTTTTTTTTTTTTTTGGTACTGGGGATCGAACTCAGGACCTTGCTCTTACCAAACAAGGAACTGTGCCACTAAGTTATATCCCTGGCTCATTTTTGTTTTTTAAGTACTTTCAAATATTGCTGAATTGTCATTTGAAAATTACATTGTAACTGACACAAAACTTGTATATAATTTTTTTTTGCTTTGAATATTCTAACTAGTTCACACCAACTGCTGGCTCTTTATCAGTAATAGTTAAAAGTGTTCCTGCAGATTCTGCCTTCATCTGTGAGCATCAGGCCCTGAGCTTGTATTACCGGAAAACTATAGCACCTGTATTGCCTTGTAGTATGTTTAACATTCTCTTGTGTGAGGACAGAAGCAATAACTTTCAAGGATTCTCCATGTGTGAAGCAGCAGGTTCATAAGTGATATTTAAGTTTTAAATTTACATCGAGTTTACTAGTGCTTAAAATTAAAATTAGTGCTTATTATTAAATTTTTATCCTAAAGCTTATTTAAGCAGTTACTTTCAATAGTTGTTCTCTTTTTTGCTTAGTATTTTCTGTGTACAAAACATGAACAAAAGTGATTTTACTTCCTACTTTTCAGTATTTCTGTCCTATTTCCTGCCTGCTTTGTTTTACTGTGCTACTTGGATCTCCAGTATAGTATTGAAAGGAATAAAAAGAATAAAATGTCTTTGCCTTTTACCTGTTCTTAGGGAGTGGGTTATTCAATATTTTATTCAGTATGGTACTGGGTGTAGATTTTCATGTATGTCACTTATTAAATTGAAGCGATCCCCTTTTATTGTTAGCTTTCTGAGAATTTGTTGTTGTCTGATTTGCTTTTTAAACATAAAGTGTATCAAACTATTTTTACACACCTATGGAGGTTATATAATTTTTCTTTCATGTGTTTGATATAGTAGATTGTACTGATGGGTTACATTGTGTTGCTTAATCCAAACAATAGTGTAGGTATGTGCTACATTGTTAGAGTTTGTGATTTAATTCCATTGTGGTGATAAAATGTTTATATGATTTAATATTCAAAATTTACTTTAAAATATTTCTCATAATGCAGAATATAGCCCAGCCTGATGAATGCTCCACTTGTGCTTATAAAGAATGTCTCTATGCTGTCACTGGCACAGAGTTCTATAATTACAAATTAATTTTAGTTGAATAGAAGAATTTTTAAAAATTCTATCTTGTAATAGTGTTTTCACTTTAAGATTGTGCTGAAAGCCTCAGCTACAGTTTCCTCGTTATTTTATTTCATCTTTATATTTTTGCTTCATGAAATTTGAATTAGATGCAACCCATTTTTAGCTGTTTAAATATTTTTCTGAAATAATTTTACTATTGTTAAATATTCCATATGAATACTTTTTCAGAGATCTTTCCATAGGTTAATGTTTGTATATCCTTGTATGATTAAAGCACGGGGAAACACCACATACATAAGACTTGTTTTGCCAAACATTGCCTTTTAGATGAACTTTTTGATACTTTTGTATTTAATATAATCACTGATGTGACTGGGTTTAAGTTTATCTCCTCTACCTTTTGCGGCAGCTCTGGTCACTTTTGCTTTCTTCATATGCCTGATGTCCTGCCTTTTTGGGTCAAATTATTTGTTAGCATTACATTTATCTTTCATATTTTATTTTTCGTTGTACCATGTTCTATATTTTAGACTTTGGATATCCTTCACATGCACAGGTGTTATAAACTTTGCTCCCAGGTGGCACTATTTGGGAAGGAGAACGCTCCAATGGGGGGTTCTTGTCGTAGGCCTCTATGGTATTCCAGGTGTACCTCTGAAGAGGATTGTGAGCTCCAGACTCCTCCTCCTCTCCTGCATGTGATGTAAGCTGGTTCGCTCCACCACTAGATCTTCCTTGATGAGCCACCTAACCATAGAACAGAAGACAATGTGTTCAACCTATCGTGGACTGCAAACTCCAAAACTGCACGACAATCAAATTTTTGTTCCATTAGGTGTTTGTTTTGCTTTGCTTTGTTTGGATTTTTCTTTCAGTACTGGACCAAAGCCTTAACAACTTTAGTATACTCATAGAAAACTGGTTAACACACTCTTTTATTGATTATCACTAAAGTAACTGAAACAGTAATCTAAATGTATCAATCTATCTTGACTTAATATTAGTTTAATGTACATAGTATATTCATACTAGTATGCCTGAATACATCTTCTCTAATGAAACTTTAAGGAATTTCAGAGAATATTAATCCTTTGTATTACTCTCATTTTTGATATCCTTTCTTACTTGTAGAGCCGTGTTATCAACTGACGTGTTTCCCTCATCAAAAATTGTCACTTAGCATGCCTTGCCAAGTACACTTGCTAGTGCAAATTCAATTTCTCTAAATACTCAAATGTGCTCATGTCATCATTATAAGGGGAGTGATTTTGGTAGTGCTGGATATAAATTCTAAGTTTGCGGTTTTATTTTTGCCTATCAGCATCTTTAAAATGTTATTCCATTGTTTTCTTACTGACTTTTTTTTCTGAAAAACAAAAGATTGAGAGTTCAGGAGGCATCATGGACTTGTGAGTTTTTAAATTGCTGTGGAAACTGCAGCGATTGAAATGCTGTGGAGAGATGCATACTTCCCGCACCTGCTCTCCAGCTCTGATTTTTCCAAAAGTCACTGATACTTTAAAAAAATATATTTTCTTTGTCCTTTTTAAAAAATGTTTTTGCTGACTTCTTTCAGATTTGTTCTTGTTCTTTGTTTTGAAAGTCTAAGATGTTGCTAAGCTGGTTCAGTGATTTCATGTTTTACACTTTTCAGTCTTAGAATCAAAATTTGTTTCTTGTAGTTTCCCATTGTATTAATTTTCACATTCATATTACTTTACAAGTTTATTATATTTGTTTTAAAGTTTTATTCTGCTAAGATCAAAGTCTAGGTTGTTTAAGCAACTGTGTCCATTGGTGTTATTTTTCTTGAATAACAGCCAATATTCTTATGTATTTAAATACCTAGCAGCTTTTTATGTAGTATTGGTGGTGAATGTCACTCATTGTTTTCTGAGGGGTTAACCCTTGCTCTAACATATTGAATACTGATATTAGATGTGGGCTTCTCTTGTGTGGGTTGACTTCAGTTTTCTCTTAGGCTGCCATTCTTTTTTTTTTTTTTTTGCGGTACTGGGGATCGAACTCAGGGCCCTGCGCTTGCTAGGCAAGCGCTTATTCCACTGAGCTATATCCCCAGCCCTGCATTCTTTAGATATTTTGTTCTTATTCTTGCCTTGTGACTCCAATGTGCATTTAAGATAAAACCCATAGTTTATCTTGTTCTGCAAATGAAGTAGAATTTGGACTTCAGGCTGTTTCTTCCTGGCATTTTCCAATAAATCTCTGCTCAAATTTTAAATTTGCCAGATGCTACTTAGTTTTCTGATGGAAAATATATTCTCATACATTTACCTCAATCTTCTCTTTTCCCTTTTTCTTCTCTTCCCCAATTAACAGATGACCTGGCAGTTCCAGATTTTGACCTGAAACTTATAAACCTAAGAAAACTATCTCTAAGTGGCCTGAGTAGTGTCCTTGGCTTGTCAGGAAGCCAAAGAAAATGATGAAAAAAATGAAAGGAAATGAGGAAAATGAAGTCTCATGAAATGGAGATATTAATAAAGAGAAGAAATAACCCCAGGCCATGGTCAGAGACCTGGCCCTTGCTCTATGTGGTTGAAGAGCCGATGTGCGGCGGCATCACATGACAGGACTACTGGTGTAGTACCTGTTTTTATGGAACTGTTTCCATTATGTTACCCGCTTATTAGCGTACCTTTGTGATGGTTAGTTCAGTTCCTGTTATTGATAACCCCATTAGATGACAGAGTATCTTGTTACCAATAAAAGGAAGAAGTGAAATATTATAAATAGTAAAAAAGAAAATACTCTTAAAAGTACCTAAAAATCAATTTGTTCTTCCAATACATATAACAAACAAACTTAAATGTTATTCTTTGTAACATAAAATAGCTGCCTTTAGAACTTGGATGTGTCCCTTCTATAGACAAAGAGAGCTAACTCCCTATGTCTGATGCCAGGGTCTCTGGATGGTAGGTATTTTTCTTCATGCACTGGAGTTGGTTGAACGCATTTGTGAGTTTGGCAGTCATTTTGTCTGAGTAGAGTTCTGTTATCAGAGAATACTTCCAATCTCTTGTTCTTCACTGACCTCAGGGAAGACTCGTTTGTTCTAGCTGCACATTAGTTCACCACTTAAATCTAGTGTTTTTATGAAATTAAGCATTTCTGTAGACATTCTATTAGAATAAGTAAGTATCAGATGCACAAATTCTTCCCAAAAGGAGGTGCATGTACAGGCAAGCACTGGAAAGTTTATGAGATAAAGGTAGTACAAACCCTTATGTGTTAAAAAAAAAAAAAAATATATATATATATATATATATACACACACATATATAATTACTCTTGGCTTCTGTGTGTGACTTAGGATTCTTATGTCTGTTACATAAACTCTTGGGGATGTATGTTTGACATGTTGAGCTATCCAGAACTTGAGCAATTGTCTCAGTAAGATGTTATAAGATATCACATCACTCCAGTGGTCAAATTTTCCACACTATATCTCAGTCTACCTACAGGATGTCCCACAAATGTATTCAGTGAATGTATTAATTTCAATGAACTTTGTTCTCTGTCTATACAGATTGTTACAATTTCTTTTTCTTCAGAGCACTCAATCAGGGCAACTTGCATCTGTGCTCTAGGCTTACCTTATTGGTCTTTGGCTCAGAAAAGATGCCTATAAGGTTTGATCAATTTCCATGCCTATGTCATGTAATACAAGCACCTACTCTGAAGATAACCAGACCCAGTGCACTAACCGCTGTTACTCTCTTACAATCTTGTTTTGAAATTTTATATTAGTTTTTCTCTTTTCTTTAAATTAAAAAATGACTATTATTTTCTTCAAAGTAGGGTTGATATTTTGAGTCAACAGTTGTGTAAGGACCCAAGCCTTTGATAGAGTTTTCTTTAAGTATTTTCTATAACTTGGATGTAGGAATTTTGCATTTTTCAAAATCCCAAAACCTACTAATCAAACTAAAAGAAGTAGCTTAGTTAAGACCTTTAAATCTGCAACCTGTCATAAGGCTATTTCCCCATGTTAAATAGGGGTCTGCTTATCACTCAGCCTTGCATTAGGAATGATAAGAGTATTATTATGTGAGACCTCACAAGACTGCTTGTAATCCCACTAGCTGTCCTGGGGATGTAAATATTATCTGTGTTAGTACACGAATGAAAGTGCTTAGCTAGAACCTAGGGTGTTTGGCTTCACTCCGGCTGTTCACTCTGGCTATCTCCATGTTATAATATTTTATTCCCATTGTGGTCTCTCATTGCATATCCTTTCGTGTAGTACTAATGGTTGTTTGGGTACAGCTAGCTGATGTTTCCAGTCGTGCAAGGGACATAGCGACTTGGCTCTATCATTTTGTACTGTTGACTCTAGGCAGGTAGCATTTTTCCAAAAAAAGCTGTACTTTCTTATTTTCCATATGAACAACCTGAATTAAAAGCTTAGCTTTTTCTAGTACGATCTCATTGCAGGAATTTTAAACAGCAAATATTAGCAATGATAACAATCAGAAAAGTGGACAAATTCTAACTTTTTTCTTCCCAGTCCTCTAAAATTCCAGTCTTAGTAGCAAATGGGGAGTGGCCAAAGGTACAGCAGGAAACAATTTGTCCAGGAGCTTTGCTCATCGAGTGACATCCTCATCCTTGAAGATGAAGAAAGCTTCACGGTTTGTTACTGTTTGCTATTTTTAACAACTTAGTGTCGTTAAATGCGTGAATTATTTTCATATTTTTCAGGACTTTTTTCTATAGGAATAGCAATCAGGAAGCAGATTCAAAATGGTTTAATCATAAAGGGAAGATTATTGGCTTGTTTATGGCTGAGTACCTATAAGTATGATATTTCCATATTTAAAGGCGCAATGCATTGTGCTACAAAAATATACAAGTAATGTATAAAAGTGCAAACTGACTCAAAGGATAGAAATCATTACTCACAGCCAGACAGGAATTAGAACAATGTAGTAGGGTGATCAATAATGTCAAGCACTTACTCTAACCAGACCCTTTCCCGAAGGAAAAATTTCCCTCCTGGATTGGATTCACCTATACGGAAATGTAAAAGGAAGTTAGAAAGGACACAGCAAACCACCAGGACTAACGGGGAAGAGAGAGCAGTACGGATACTAGGAGTGAGTAAACTGTGGACGGAAGGTGCCTTGCACTGCTCATCAAAGCGCTGGAGAGTGGCGATGGTAAATCAGGTTGTAGCATTGAAAGTGAAATCCTGGGAAATCAGCATGGTCAGTGAGGAATTTCTTCATGAAAAAAGAGTAATTGAGTCCTCTTTGTACATTACACGGTACTCTGATGTCAGGCCAATCTCAGCAGGCATTTCACAGGTATCATTTTATATACATTATAAAATACATTCAAGTTTTCAGGATTTCATTTAGAACAGCACTTCAGTTTAAAAATGATTAATCTATTAGTCTAAAAGAGAGTAAAAATGTTTGTTTAAAACTAGGTAAGTCTCTGATTTTAAATGACTGTAATCACTGGGAGTAGGGGCGCATGCCTGTAACCCCAGCATTCAGGAAGCTGAGGCAGGGAACTTGTTATGAGTTTGAGACCTGCCTGGGCTACGAAGTGAGCTCAAGGGCAGCCTGAGCTGCATAGCGAGACCCTGTGTCAAAAGGTCAAAAAAAAAAAAAAGAAAAGATAAATGATTGCTATTTTCCTTGTTAGACTGAAAATAAGCACACACATAAACTTGCTCAATAGTACAAATTAAGGAGTAATTCTGCACAATGAATTTTACAGTGGTTACTATAAAATTGTTTTTAGGTCCTTTTACATCTACCGATATATATTTTTTTATCCTCAGTCACCTCCAGATGAAAGAAAACACAGTTCTCTTACCTAGTATAATTTCATATTGAGAGCAGAATCATGTAGGAAAATCCTTTTATTTCTAAATAAATATTTGATAATTCTTTTTAAAGTAATTAGGTTAATTTAACTATACTGAAATATATACTGATAGGAAATAAGTGATTTTACTTATACTGAATTGTACCTAAACATACTTATTGTCCATGCAACATGTAAGATTATGCAAATCTGAAAATCACAGAATCAATGAAAAAATTTTCTTTTCAGGGTTCTGTAATGAAGTAAGTAATAAAGTGAGAGTGTGAAGCAATGATGTCACTGGATTTATGAGAAATAAAGAAAATATTGGTATTAAGAATTGCAAAGAAAGATTACGCTAAAGCTCTAACTTTAGCTGAAAGTTGGCCTTATATAAAAGATTCATGACCTTGACTTGATTCATTCAATATGTTTTATTGCCTTATCCTTGGTTTAAAATAAGTATAGAAGTTAATTTCATGTCAGCAAAGTTCCATTATATGTAGTTTCTCTTAAAACCTTTGTGAATGTAATTGCAGAATTTGTGTGATAAATATTAGTAGTTACCATGCACATTTTTAGTATTTGGTTCTTATACTAAGTGACAGTTTTCAAAATTATTGAATTTTTAAATCACGGGGTTAATAATTATATTTTTAGTCCTTCTAATAACTCATTCCTTCATAATATAAATTCCATAATAATATTAACAATGCTATTATAATACAAATTTTGAACTGTTATATCATACTTGGAAAACAATATTTGCAGGGAAGCAAAATTAGAGCATGTACTTCATCGAGAAAAAGATTTCCATTAGCACATAGCTTAATATCTCATCATAGGACGTACTTGGAAAACAATATTTGCAGGGAAGCAAAATTAGAGCATGTACTTCATCGAGAAAAAGATTTCCATTAGCACATAGCTTAATATCTCATCATAGGACGTGACACAATCCATATTGGAATACAATTTGGTATAAGGTGAATATTGAAAAGTGGGCATTCTGGGATCAAGCTGAATCAGTTCCAATCTTGTCTGATGCCCAGGAATCTTTAACGTCAAGTAAGATATTTTCTTTTCTGAAAGCTTTGAAATCTCATTTGTAAAATAAACATAATTGAATCTATAAATTATATAAGGCTGAACCTCAAAATTATTTCCTATTTATCTTATGTAATTAAAAATAATTATGTGATTATTATTGTACTGCAAAGGGGAGGAATGCTAATGTAAGCAGAAGATTTTACATTTGTTAAATGTGTGTGACCATTTGTTTCTAGATGCTTTGGTACATTTTATGTATACTGTCAGTAGCATAGAATTCACTAAATTATTAAGAACACAATATGACATCTAGAAATACATGCAATATGAAGAAAGGGAGAAATTATAGGACAGGATCCTACAATTTTCAATGACAAAATTTAAAAGCCTAGATATTCATGAAATCTTAGCAAGTTACCTGGTACAGAACCGTTGCCCACCACTTATAACTGCCCAGACATGAGACATGCTCTGCATAGAGAGGCATTTTGATGAGACGCCTCTCAAGCATTGCAAAAGTCATGAACCTCTCAGAAAATTTGGCAAAATAAGATTTAATTAAGTGTTTCATTTCCTATTGAAATACCATCTGAATCTTCTGTCCTGTCCTTTGAATTCCCTTTATATTCTCCTTTTTAATTCCCTATTTCTATAGATTTCCCAAGACTTCCTGGCTCCTATCCCAACAGGAATAATATATTATTAATTGTAAAGAAAATAAGCAAAACATTGGAGCACCAAGGTGAATTATTAAATGTTAAAGTTCATTTATTTTCCTTACTTTTCTCTCTTCATTTCAATTACACTCCCTTTTTGGTTTGCTTTTCCAATGGGATTCATAGCAGAGTTTAAAGCATCATATGGCTCATCTTGAGAACTATTTAATCTTTTCTGGCTCGCTGGTATTCTGAACAGAAGCAAACCCACTATTGCTACCATGAAATGCTATAATGATTTATTTCTTCCCATTGAACAATGCTTTTCAGAAAGTCAAACTCCACTTTAAACTCATTTTACATCAGGGACTGAAACCCTGCTTGCTTTTTTTGCACTGTTTTCCTACATTTAGAGATTTCTCAGAAAATGTGCATCAGATTTTAATATTTCCCTTACTATTATACTGAATTATATGTCATTAATTTTAGGTAGCTTTTGGTTGCTAATTTGATATGTTCAACAGAACTAAATAAACAATCTAATTTCTAATTTCTTTCCTCAACTGTTAAACAAAGATGTACATTTGGGGTCTGGAATGTTCTCCTTAGACTCATATATGAAAGGCCTGATTTCCAGTGCTATTGGGGGATGGTATAACTTTAATACCTGGGATAGAATAGAAGTTTTTTTGTTACTGTAAAGTGCTCTTGAAATAAAATGTGTGACCCTAAATATCTCCTCTTTCTCTCTTATACTTCCTGCATATGAGGAAAGCACTTCTGTTCAACTATGAGTCCACCTATGATGCCAGGACAAGACACAGCCCTAAAAGCAGCAGGGTCAGCCAATCATGAACTGGCAACTCTTAAACTGTTAGTCAAAATATCTCTTTTCTCTTTACAAGTTATTATCTTAGATATTTCTCAACGCTATAAAAAAACTAACAGAATAAATATACATCCTTCAAAAATTAAATAGAATAAATTATTTAAACTTTTAACATCTGATTTGACAGAAAAATACTAAATTTATTGTAGTTATTGTTACAAAGAAGTATAATCTCTTCCCACATCAATCATAAAATAGTTAATTAATAAAGGTCATATGCCTCATTATGTAACAGAGTTTATTTTAGGCACAGGAAACATATTTTGCATTCTTATTTATGGAGTAATATCATACCCTAAGTTGAAGTCTGTTTATCTTCCTCTTTATCCTGCTCTAGGTAGATTTTCACATTGGGGTGTCCTTTTTTCTTAGATTTGTTTTTATTTTTGAGATTCCATTTTTGTGTGTGAATTGTAAATATTTTGATATAAAACATAAATATTGTGTTAAGATTTGGTAATTATGCATGTGACATTGGAGATGCCAGAGTCATTGTTAAAATATACTTCAGGAAATAGTTTGGTTATCATTCTTATGATTATAAACATGTAAGTCAAATCTATTCTGCTTAATTACTTCATAAATTATAAGGATAGATACACAAATCTTATTGAGGATTATTTGAGACTTTACTGTTTCTTATCACTTCATGAGACAGTTCCTATTAAATTACATGTCCTAAGGTATTTTCATACCACAGGTTCATTTCACATCTCACAACTCTAGGTTAATATTCAAACTTTTTAGATGCATTCATCCTAAATGTTCTTTTTTTAAACAAGTGACTTTATTACCTGTGTGAGCTACTTTGGGTTACACAAAGAGAGATTACACTTCCCAAGATAATGTAGTCAAAGACGTACCATGTTTTAGGATGTTCCAGAAAGATTTGTATTATACTGGAATAATGAAACATATAATTCATGTCCACGTTCCGGCAAAGAAAGAGAGTAGAATCCTAATCCTAAATATTTATCATGTTGATGGCAATGGTAAATATAGAGTTTAGTACCTTTAGGGTCTCTATATAGTATTTGTGGTGGCATTTGCTGTAATGACAGAAAGATAGGGTGACGTGGGATTCAAAGTTATCTTCTCCAGATAATTAGTGAAAAGTTGTAATCAAAATCATCTAAAATATCTGACCTATTTCATGGTCTTATAAGCACTATGATCTCCCTAGCATACATCAAAATATAAAACAATTGTGCAGAGCTATTGTTTATCTTGAGCTTAACATACACTGAACAACTCTCCAATTAAAATGTTTCATATGTTTTAATTGTTGTGACGGATGCAAATTGTATGCATGGATTGCATTTTACTACTGAGTAAAAGACAGAGAGAATCATCAAGGATTCCAAATTTGTGTTAAAGGAATTAAAAGACGACACAGTCAACAAAAATACACACAGCTTACATTTTTGAGAAGCGACAATTTTCTTAGTTAAAATTATTTGTGTACTAAAAGGGTGAAAGAGAAACTGGGAGGTATTTATTTCAGGAGATGCACATAGCACTCCAAGCATGTTAGAAAAATTCTTGGCATCTTTTGGGTTGTCACAGTGAAGTATGAAATGAAGTTAATTCAGATGAAAACAATCATATTTGATGAAAAGTTCGGGCAACAATCCCAATGAGATAAAGAAAATGAAACTGTGTTCCTTTGACCTGAAGGAAGACAAAATGATTTGGGTTTTACTGGGGGACTTAAGTATATGAAACACCCCTGCACAATAGATGAGGAGCAGGCCTCTTTTTCTAGACACACGAGGAAAAGGCCTCTAATTAGATGATAAATCAGAGAGACAGTCTATCCTACAATGGTTATAGGATCCTGGAAAGAATTATTCTAAGGGTAAGAGTAGAATCAACTTTAGGACGAGAAGTGCCGCTACTGATGGTACTGTGAATATGTTAGGCCGAGAGAGGACTTAGCTGACCTCTCTGTGAACACTTTAGTGCCATGACTTAGTACTGGGAGGTTTTGGTGGCATTATTCAAAGAAAAATTTGAACTGGATCTCAAAATTTCTGAATGAAACTGGAATCATACACCTGGTTCCAGGTTAACAAATGAATAAAATGATTTAAGCTAATAGAAGAAAATGAACACAAAAGAAAAACTCCATCAGTGTCTGCCAAATCACTAAAGGATAAAATGTTAATGTCTCACAATACTTTAAATGCTAACGTCTTTGCAGAATATGGCTGTCAGCAAGTTTCTTGTATTTTGAGAGGTGTAACTTGAACAATAATTTACTCTATGCAAACCTAAACATAACCCCAGAAAACCTGGTGAAACTCATACGGGAATGACAAGTTCTTAAAATGCTCTACTCAAAACATAAGAAGTGTCATGGGAAATGTACAATGACAATCTAGAAGTCAGCTAATAAAACCTCTCCAACATGAGGCTCAAGCCTTATATATGAAAACAGGATTGTGGGTTTGTTTTTAGTGCAAAAAAGGAGTAGTTACTACTTGATAGCATTGCAGAGATGTGAGATCCTTTCAGGTATTTCCAGCTCAGTTAATTTTTTCAATCAGCAAATAATCTGCAGTAGATTTATTTGGTTTTAGAACAAATATGTATCATGTATTTTAGCCAAGATTTTTTCTTTTCTTTATTGAAGTATCTTTGACAAACAAAACTACATATTCAGGATTTAAAAAAATGTTGACTATATATACTGACACCTAATAACTGTCAAAATCAAGGAAATTAACATGGTGCCTGCTTCACAAAATTACCATTCCTTCCCTCTTTCTTTCCCTTTCTCTCCTTCATCCTTTTTTCCTTTCCACCCTCCCTTCTGTGTCACGTTTTTGTTGTTGTGCTTGTTGTTTTCTCTTGATGAAAACTTTTATGATCTACACTTTTGTCCAGTTTCCAGTGTCTAATAGAGGATTGTTAACCACATCCTTGTTGTTATACAATAGGTCTGTGGAACGTCTTCGTTCTGACCAGTATCTCTTCACGTTCCTCGGCCATACCTGGCAAGCACCAATCTCCATTCTATTTCCATGAGTTTGACCACCTAAGAATCTGTACATCAGTGAGAACATGCAGCATTTCTCTATTTGTGTATGTTCCATTGTGTATGCATGTCACAATTTCTGTATCTATTCATCTCTCTATGGAAATTTAGGGCACTCCTATCCTTTGGCTTTTGTGAGTAATGCTGCAATGAATATACGGGGCTTTGGACAACATTTGCAAATAATTTTGCTTCTTCTGGGTGTGTATCTTGAAGTGATTTTGCGGAATCATATGACAGCAGTTCTAATTTTAATATGAAGAACCTCCTTAATGTTTTCAATAATGGCAGTATCAGTTTACATTCCCGCCAACGAAGGATAAGTTCCTTCTATTCTCCACATGTTCCCCAAGACTTGTAGCTGCAGATGGGCTGATTTCCACAGAAGACTGGAGGATTCAATTTTAGGGTAAACAGAGTTTATTGAATTTAGACCGGTCACTGTACATCCCCAACTAGCAGGTTGGGAAATGTCGGCTCACTGCTCTTATCTTGTTTCAACTTTAAATGCTCTTTTGGTTTCCATGGTAACAGAATGCAATGTTACAGCCATTGACTCAGGTGGCCACATGTTGTTTTTCTTGTCTGGTGTAACCAGATCAGGCCCTGGTCATGAGCCTAAACATTATGATATATGCTTCCTGCACTCTGTTCTGTTTGTTCCCCTTTTTACATCCATACATTCCTTTATGGTCACAGTTTAACTAGGGCCAGGGAAGGGAAGAAACAACCCAGGTAGTGTCATAGATGATTATGTGGGCCCAGATGTTCTTTATCTTTGGAGAAACATTCCAGGGCAAAGTTGACTGTAAAGTTAATTTTTTACAATCCCTTTAGGGTGTGTCTCAAGACACATTGTGAGGCTTGTGCTAAAAACTATTTTACCTTAGAAATGATATGCTAAGAGTCATTGTCCCCTACAGACCCATTAACCTTTGTCTTTTTTGATTAAACACATTTCAGGAGGGTGAAGTGATTGCTCACGATGAAGTGAAAGCTCATATACCACATGCATTTATATATAACGAAGTAAGTATCTGATTTCATTTGATAACATGTAAATATTCATTCACGTTTTCCCTCTCAACTTACTGAACACAAATTTTTCATGGTGTGTGCTTTGAGTGCTTGCTGCTGTTCAGTTGACCATAGAGATGTGAGTTCTTTTTGGGGTCTATAATCTTTTCCTTTTTATTTGGTTTTATATCAACACCACACTTTTATTTATTATATGTTTGTCACATATTCTGAGGTCAGAAAGTGGCACACAGCATATTTTTTTTCTTCTTACCTAAGATTTATTTGGCTGAATTTTATAATTTTTAAAAATTTCCTGTAAGAAAGCCATCAGGCTTTTAATAGGCATTGAATTGATTCAGAAGATAACTTTGAATATTATGGGCATTTTAATAATATTATTTCTTTCAATACTGTAATATTGTTAAGGTATAAAAAGAGTAGTCCCAAAATAACAGACAACTATAGCAGAGAACTATTACACACACATTTTGCCTCATCCAAGCATTGTATAAAACAGCAGAGCACATGGGGAATTTGCAAGACAGGAATAACTAGCAGAACAAAAAGAAGCTGGAAAATGGATGGAATCCATACTTTTGATGGAATGACTACAGGAGAACTACACTGTTTAGACTTTGCATCTCTCTTCAAAAAATACTGTGTTTCAAAAGGAAGGATAATAATGTTCAAAATGTTGACTATGAACATATAAAGTTGAAAGAAGAGAGAATTAGTGAGATGAAGGCACTATAAGCCCCATAAGAGTAAAAGAGGACCATGAAACCGACATTACAAGTGATCAAGTGCATCAGACGAATGCTTTAGAGCCGTTTAGAAAAATCATAAAAAGGAACAGAACATTCATGCAAACAGTAGAATAACAGAGAACAGAAATTCAACAACTGGTCTAATGATAATGATCAGAAAAAATAATACATGAAGGTATAAATTAAAATAGAAAAAAGGATTGTTTTTTCAATTTTTGTATTGGGAACCAAACTCAGGACCTTGTGCTCATCTGGCAGGTGCTTGCAACTCTGAGTTATATCTCCAGCTCTAAGAAAATCATGAGAATGAAACGCATGCTGAAATAAATAATAACCTCTGACAGAATCAGAGTGAAGTTTCTTAACTAAGCATTTGCTTGCTTTGTTCTTCCTGTTTCAAAATAAAAAAAAAATCTGTGTGTTTCAACAGGAAAAATAAATTTAAAGATGCATACTCTAAACAAGGAAAAAATTGTTAATTTTAGACTTTCCTCTGAAATAAGAACCAAAAAACCCACCAAAATGTCTATTGTCAGTATTGGAAGAACAAACTATGACTATCACACATTTTACTCCTGACGTAAACATCTACAATATATAATAGAAAGCAAAAATACATTCTTATATATGGAAAGGCCTGATAATATAATATGTACCAAGAGTGATTAAAATATATATTAGTGCAATAATAGAAAATTAAAGCCATAATAACTGAGAATGCATGGTATAAATATCTGAGACTTAGCAGAGAGAAATAAAGATATATTTAAACTATATTCTTATTAAAATGTAAAAAGTATTAAAATTTAAAGTGAATATGTACATATATGCAAGTGCTTATAAGAAATTAATTTTGTCTTCCAACAGTTAAACTACTAAATTAACAAAGCTGGAAAAAGATGATGTTTCCAGAGGGAGAACATGGTAATTTCTTTAAATTTGTTGGAATATGGTTACTGAAATTATTCTTTAGAAATAGAATCACAGAAATAATTCATTGTCTTAACAATTAAAAATATGTTAAAATTATCTCAAGAACATAAAATGACTCCTTTGAGTCAATACAAACAAGAGGGAAAAACATAATATAAATAAGTTTATCTCTCAGGAAAAATATGAAAAGGAGATAAATATTTTGAAATTGAAATTTGAAGTTGAACATCATTATCACTGATTCCAGCAAGAGTCAACAATAAAACCATGAGTCTTCTAGAATCATCTCCAAAAGTACTTGATAATCAAAGGAGAAAACATCACAGTGTCCTGGAAAAATCAGAACACCATTTTAATATTGGTTATAATTTAGCTATTAATATTATATTGACCTTCAAGTATTAAATTGGAGGTATAACTCAGTGGTAGAACACTAGCCTAGCCTGTGTGAAAAGAGACAGAGACAGAGACAGAGAGAAACAGAGAGATAGAGAGTGAGGGAAAGACAGACAGACGAGAAGTGAAGTGTTACTTTGCCTAAAGTTCATACCCACAGACACTTCTACACACATAAATGCATGCATATGAAGAATGTGAGATGACAGCTCTTGGTTTGTGAAAGTTAGATGATGTGGAAAATTGTATGAAATCAGTACATAGGCTTAATTATAATACAGATATATTCACTTACCTATGCATTGTGTGCATATACGTTGAATGATATGAATCAAAATAGTAGTGGAGGTTATAATGAAGAGTCAAAATATCAATACAACAATTTTATTTAGTGATCATTTCTAGGTTTTTAAGCATTCTACCGAAAATAAATTTCCTATTGTGACAACCAAGTAACAATAAAAACCATGAGATATGATCAAAATACATAGTAAATACTTGAATTTTAAAATTTAAATGTATTATAGTGAAAAAGGCATATTGGCACTAGTTTCCCTCAAAATACCCGCTCTTGCTTCAGACACATTTATTCTGTCGTTGTCATTTTCTGAAGGAGTTCTGGAAATTCTCTTATGTGCATGTCTTCAAGAAATATGGTAACAGTGAGAGAGAATTCTGCTGCCAAATGCTCACAAGCAAAAAGGTAGGCTGGTAGAACCATCACAGTGTATCTCCTTTCATCTTACTCACTGGGGCTGGTATCATGTGATTTCTTCCTCAAAGTCCAAATGACCATGAGAAGTAGACAGTTTTAAATTGATTCAGGACAGTGAGGCTGCCAGACAATGCAACTAAAGATACTTTTGAAAGAGGTCCTCCAGAACTGCTTCAGAAAGTGAAAAGAATGTTGGTAAAAACATGCTCAAACTGAGAAGTGTTTTGAACGATATGAATGGAGATGAGTCTTTTGGTGTGATGATTTCTGAAAAAAATCAACATTCACTGCTATTTTTTCACACTTCATATAGTGCAAAATACACAATTTAAAATTGTAGATGTAGTTATATTATTTTCTCTAAATGTTAGCCATGAAAGTTTTCTCATTTTTAATATTCATACATGTTACCAAGCAGTTCCTTTACCCTGTTACCCGTCACGGTGAAGCTTTATTCGTAGAGTTCTAGTTCCTCCTTTCAAAGTCATGTGACTTCAGTGCTGTCTGCCCCATTAATACTTATCCTGCTTATCCTGAAGTGCCTTTCCATTGTCTTTATCCATTTCCAGTAAACATTTTCACAAGGAAAGCAGAAAATTCTATGTAGGTCAATGCATACAGTTACCGACACTGGCAACAGTGACAGTTGTAGTGTTTGGGAGCATACAAACTCGTTTGAATTTCATATCAATTAGTTAACTTTTGCATTCTCCCAATTACTGATCCTCTCACATACCCAGTCTCATGAACACTTCCCTGCTTCATTGAAAGAATGAAATGAGATACTTGACAATTCAAGGAGCATATGGTATTTGTATGCATTTCTGAAAAAAACATCTATTACCAGTATAGGAAAGCTGATGGTTTGTGTGTTTCAAAATTATTTGACATTGTTAGAAAAAGACCTGATTTATAATCCTTCCAGTGATTATGTTAAAAATGATACTGAACAAGATAACAAAATTAATTATTTACATATTCTTCATTGAAAATTTTATGAGAAGAGAATATTTTATTTAATGATGAGTTAAATGTTTTTCAAACATTCTATTTTAGTAAATTAAAGGGCTCTTAAGTTTTAGAAGCGATTACTCTGCTTTTTAGTTTGTTCAAAGTATAGAACTTAGGTTTCAGCTCTTTGTCATTGTGTGATGAACCTCATTACTTTTCTTCCTAAACTACCCTGACTAAATAACCTGACTAAATGTCCCAACTAAATTTTATGAGTATAGGACTTTGGTCAAAATTCTGATAACTTTGGTGGTAACTTTTAGTAGCGTCAGTCATCCCTGCTTATCTGCACAGGATCAGTGCTACAAATTCCTCTGGGGTGATAAAACCATGGATGTTCTAATCTCTGACACAAAATGCTGTGATATCTGCACGTAACCTATACTTATCCTCCAGCTATATCCACTAAATCATCTTTAGGTTATGTATAATACTTCATAAAGGTAAATAGTTGCTACTCTATTATTTGGGAACTAATAATAAGAAAATGGTTCATGTTCAGTATAGGAGAAGTTTTTAACATTGAAAACTTTTATCAAAATTTTGTTGAATATGCAAATATGAAATCTTTAATTTTTTTTTTATTTTAAAAGTAAAAGAACAAAAGCACTAACAAACATACACACAGTAGCACAAGAACAATACAAAAACCGAACTACAGGTGGCAGGGTATCAACAATGGTTGTTGTATTACACGTTGGTAGCTTCAAAGTGTATACTCAGAATAATACAAATAGACATACAAGGTTGATCAAACAACTAATCACCGATTGTTTCCCACATCAATATGACATGAGACAACAGTGCAACCATGTCAGCCATCCCACACATACATACATACCTACTCAGCTATCCCCCTCTTCCTCCTCTCCTTCCCTTCATCCCATTGCTCTCTACCCTCGAGCAGTCTCCCTTCATACCTCCCAATCTATATTCTCACCCCCAGGTTCCTACACTAATGATACGATACGCTGTTTCCACATGCACATCTGGTTTACCTCACTTATGAGCAAATATGAAATCTTGAGCTACTATGTTAATTATGAATTTTTATAGAAGTTGATAGTAGGGAGTTAAGAAAATAAGCTTTACTTTAGGATAATTTCGCATATGTGAGGATTGCAGAGACAGTGCAGTTATTGCATAGTATTTCTCTCATTTCCCCTAATTTTAATATAGTACATAATCATAATATGTACCATAGTTAAGAAACCAGCACTTGTACATTTGTATTCACTAAACTGCACTGTTTTCAGATTTCACCAAGTTTTACCATTAATAAAAAGGAATGTGAATTTTTTCTTTTAACCAATATGTTTAATGATGGAATGAAGCATCTGTTTAACCAATAATCTCGTCTCCTAGGAGTTCTCATCAAGTGATCTGAAAGTTTTCATTCTGGTCTTTTCTTACTATGCTTGGACTCCTTTTCTGGCAGTCACAATTCCATAAATATGTTTATTTTTTATGTATGTATTATAAAATGGCTTTCAACAAAAGTTCTACGGTATATTCTATTCATCTTCTTTCTTAATTCACTCAAGAGTTGATGGTAAATTTCCCTCATATCCATCACTCTCTATATTAAAGTTTGGTAACTGCCAAGAAATTAATCCAATTGTCATGTCCTTATCTCTAGACAAATGTAAATAGACACAAAGACATAATTTTCTCAAGCTTTGAGTTAGAAAGTAGACTTTTCTTACTGAAAGAAAACAATATATAAAGAAGAAAAGAAGGGATACACACACACACACACACACACACACACACACACACACTCATGATAGCTAAGATTATTATACCACTAATTTCTATTGGTTTGTTGAAAGAAACAGTTAATGTTTAATTGTTTGATCAACCTTGCATTCTTATATCTGCTAATCTGAGCAACTACATTGAAAATAACAATATGCAATATAGCAAGCATTGTTAATTTCTTATCTTCTTTTGAAGTTCTGTATTGTTTTTATTGCTTTTGTGTTGTCATTGTCTTTGTTATTTTATTTTTTCCTTTAAAATATTTTATTTTAAAACAATATAAATAATGCTAAAATGCCACAAAAATGACTAATTCCTGCCAGTGATTTATTCAAGAAGTTGTTCACATTTATAGTATTCATTGTTTTTACAAAAGGAACATCTCAGAGAAATTAAGTAATTTGTTTATGGTCGCAGAGTAGGGATTTGGCATCCAAAATTTCCTATCTTTAGAATCCGTGTGTCCCTATTGTAGACTGCCTCCTGCAAAGATAAGTGAATGCATGCCACTTGGCTTGACCTCCCACTCTCTTTATAGGAAAATAGTCACTTTACATCAGTCATGTTCCCGGCTGACCTGGGTCTACTCATTGCGTTAACGTTTAGATGCTTTAGTTTTCATGAAGATTATATATATTTGTAGTGTCAGTTTTTACAAAATTAGCTAGCTTAGAGCACATTTTAACACCTCCATATCCTTCTACCTACGAATTTTAACTTCAGTCGGCTTCACTTTGACAATTTTGAAACAGAGCTTTTCTGTAAAGCCCCCAGACTCTCAGACTTCTTGTGGAGTTTGTTCAGCATTATAAGTCTCCTTGGATTTGTTGATAGACTCAGCAGAAATTCTCTGTCTCTGGTTCTTGCCAATTAAGTGAATCTTCTTTTCACAGAACCTCATGTGAAAGTCTGCATCGCACCATATGTCAGCTACCACAAACAACTGTTGTTTTGTTTATTTTTCCAAAACATTTCTTTGTCCATTTGAGTTTGTTGCTTTTTATTTTTGTCACTCCTAATTATCCCACCCTCTTAGCTAAGTGTCTTTGTTCCCCACACATCTCTTAAGACTCGTGTCTTTGATAAATATTTTCAAAAGTTACAGTCAGCTTTCACACGTGGCTTGTATTGTCTTGGTGGACACAGTCTGGTATCTGTGCTAAAAGCTCCAGCTTCAGAAGCTTCTCACTCAGCTCTGCTATCTCATCAGTGTAATTAAAATACACCTGCTGCAGCAGGGGTAGGATATTAAATATCTCCTTCCCAAGGTTCACATTTATATGTGTTCAGCAATGTTATTTATTAAAAATAAATATGATGGAACAGCCAATAAAACCTATTATTTTCAGTCAAAGTGGATGAACATTTTAAAGCTCTTGTTTCCCAGAGGGTAGTAACAGTATTCACTGCTTCCAACAGTATACGAGTGAATTCATTTTACTGCACCCAGACAGGCAATGTAAATTAATTTTTAAACATTTCTTTATGCCAATTGTGTTTCTCCTGTGATGAAAAAACATTTATATGTGTTGAGCCAGCCAGGAAAGTGATCACGGGAGGCTGCGCAGCATCAATTTCCCTATCTCCCGTGTAACAGCCAGTCTCCTATAGGGTCTCAACCTGCCTTTTGCCTGCACTTTTTCATGGCTACATCTCTGGCAGTGCCTGGTTGCTTTTGTATTTGGGACTTTGCTTTCTACATACCACTAGATATTTGCATGCTCCTGTGCCGTTCTGCAAAGCTGTCCTGGTTCATTTCATCACTTATGAGGTTGCTCTGAAGGTCGAATGTGGCAGCTGGAACTCAAACTTCCCTTTTCAACTAGAAGTCGTCACTATTTCTCCTCGCCACCTTTTATTATCATCCTCTGTGCTTAAAGAATTGAATACTCTTTCATTGACTTAAAGAACTCTTTTCCCCTGTAACTTTCAGTGAAATGCAGACAAGACACCGGAAGAGTATCAAATGGAAGGAAAGGAAAGCGATTATTCTGGTTCCAACTTCTGGGTAGGATTACAACACCCCTGTATGAATGTCATACCCTTCTCAGGTCATATTGTCCTTTTATTTATGAGTTTTGAATTTTAATAACTATTTCTCTTGGAATTCAGACTTAGAAGTGATAATTAGTCTTCACTGTCGCTAGTCTCAAAGTACAATATTATCTTTTGTCACTTCTTTTCTACTTTATTCACATTTTGTAACTAATCTACCTATGAGTCTCTTCTCAAATAATTTATTAGGATATGCTTCATTTTCCTGCCAGAATTATGACATATAGAGGAAAGCTTATGTAATAAAATAAGTATCATTTCATACCACACCAACTGCCTTGTGAATTTTTCATTTCATAATATAAAAGCTAACTCTAGAATATAGCTAAACCTAGTCTTAAATCTTTAAAATTGACCTCAACTCTTTATAGTATGTTACTAGGTCATGATGACTACTTCATTCTTACACTTATTTACTGTTTCCATTTCTCAGGTCATGGAAACACACAAACCTTTTTGTATTTTTGTTGTTTCACATAAAGTATGGAGTAACAATTTCATTACTGCTATACATATATACTGGGATTTAACTACAAAGAAAACAGATGGTGTGTGATAAAACTCAGGTTCCTGAGCATACTGAATTCCAGATCTTGATATAAAACATAATTTCTATACAAGGAATCAGGATTACTAGAAAACCTTTCTAATTCTAGAGCCAAGAAAAACAGAAAACCCATACCATGAATTTGGAGTACCGTCTAGTACCATGATAGAAGATGTTAAAAATTGATGGACTGTTTCACAGGGACACAAGAGCCAAACAAAAGTTCCCAATGACAAAAGATACAATTTAAGCCACAAAAGAAGTATTGGATTATAAACCAAAATTAAAAATTAATATTTTTTGTATAAATTAATGTAAATGAGCATTTTAATAATTAAATAAAGGGGAAGATACAAATCTTTTCAGAAGAGTTCCAAATGGTACGTGTGTATAATATTTCTTTAGGAGATGGAACATTTATTCCCACTGCTCAGGAGTAAATTTTATGTAGTAACGTTCTTACCTGAGAGTGTAACAATACTAGTGTAGCATGAAAAGTGTGGTGTGAAGGGATGGAGAGCAACTTTACAGTGTAGAAACCTGGCAGATGCTGCCTCGGCCGGGTGAGCAAGGCCTACCTCAAATGTTGAATCTGTTAATAGTACATTCTTTTCATTTCCTGTGAAGAAATATCACTTCAGCTCTGTGATTTTCTTCTCCCAAATCCATAATGTCAGTCTAATCATGAGAGAAATATCAGACACATTTTGGTAGAAGACCATCTTACAAAATACATGACTAATGGTTTTGAAAACCATCAAGGTCACCCAAGCAAACTAACGTCTGAAAGATCATTTCCTCCAAGGGTAGTCTAAGGAAATATGATGACTAAAATTAATGTAGTGTGTGGATAAGCTCCAATAGGTAAAAACAATGCTAGTATACATGTTACTAAATAAGGTAACAATACTGGCTCACCAATTATCAATATATTATACAATTTTAATAATAAAAGAGATTTCATACCAGTTAATCTCTCTATGTTTGGACTTTTTCATTTGTGAAAAAACATTGTCCTTAATTTTTAAGTTAGAATTGGAAATATATATATATAATCCAATTATTAATATAAAATTGTACCAGTGATTAAAATTGCAACAGTGTATAAAAAGATATGCATTAAAATGTATGTCTGATCTCTTGAAGGAGCATAAATTATCCATGTAAGCAACAAACAACATGCAAAAAGTTTATTGCAAAGAAAAGAAAAATGTGTCTTTGAGAAGCAACATTCCCTTGAGAATTATTTTTTATTAATCATAACACATTAGTTATTCAAATTAACCATGTTTCTCTGCTACCTTTGGTGAATCTGGTTCTATTATCTCTAAGAACAACTTTCCATTTCACAGAAGATTCAATTACACTGTAACTATGATAATTTCTCTAAAGATATACATTTCCCTGGGAACAGTATATGGGGTTTTCTATTCTTCCCTCCAGGCACTGTAAAGCACATTGATCTTTCCTTCCCAATAGGAGGTGTATGTGTGTTTGCACCCTCTTAGCAACTCATAAAATTATATTCTGTTTGATCTCTACACAGCACCAGCAAATCAAAACGGTTCTTTTTAATGGCTGTGATGTGCTTCTATGAGTCAATAGCCATTATGAGAGAGAGAGATACATTCTTCCCAACAGCTGAAAAGCTAGCAGTAGCCAGTGAAAGTCTGAAAATCTCCTAAAAATTGTGTCGGAGCCTGGCAATACCAGGGAGTAATTCAGCCTTTGAAAAAACATTTTATTGGTAACCAAGTCAATTTATAGTTACGGGTTTAGCCATTTCTCTATTTTCCTGATAGATACTGCATTTTAATATTATATGACAGGTTCTCATTTCTAAATCATACTTTTAAATATTAAGGTTGCTTCATTCCAAATAAATGTTTAAATGTCATATAATTTGAGATACACATTTTGTATTCTGAAATTGTGAAAGTTTGATGAGCAAATACAAATTGCTGATCAGATATTTAGTGAATATCATATTCAGGCATATTCAGAAATTACCAGTTCGTCTAATTTAAAATATTCAGTGGCTAGAAAGTTTAAGGTATGAAAATCAATATCATTCTAAATATCCAATTCTTATTATAAACTACCCACAAAAATTTACAAGACGGTAATCCATAAGTCAGATTAAAACAGAGGAGAAGAATGTTGGGGAATTGCAAAGAATTATTATTATACCGCTTTGACTACTACGTATCTAGTGTTTGCTGTGTAACAAACGCTATACTAAGTGCTTTATTTGGATCATTTAATTTTATAAAAATCTGTATAATACTTGTTTAAATTTATAAGCAAGGAAACTGTGGAAGTTGGAAATTACACACTTTGACTCAAGGCTTATACAGAGAAAATGGAAGAGCTAAGAATTAGACCTGGACAGTTTTGTGATACACTTTGTTGAGAAGTGATTGACATGCAAAGCTGCTTAGTCCATAGCAGCTAGAAAGCAGAGCAGAGGAGCAATGCCAGAGCAGATGAGGTCAGGAACCGTGGACAGTAATCAAATTCACACCTTCATTACCCACCTTGATGCATCTATGTTACGTCTTTTTTACATTAATACCAAATACATCTCCTTAAACAATACTTAATCTCCAAATAAACACAAGGACATAATTCTGCTTCACATAATACACTACCCTGTGTGCATCCCAATCCCCCATAATCTTTCCCCCAAAGTATCAATATTTTTAAAAAGTCCAATCAATGTCTTTTTGGAGACTCCAGGCAATCTTGAACCTCTGTAAAGACAAAATCAAGTTTTTGGAGGATTTGTAGCACAGATAAACATTCCCAAATGGAGGAATAGAGATACAGTAAAGAATAGGAAAAAAGTAAAACTGAAACTACAGATGGTAAGTCCTGTAGCTCCACATCTGGTATTTGGGCCATGAGGTAAGATACTATTTCCAGAGGGCCAGGCTGGCCGAACCTGTAGCCCTTCTGGTTTCAGTAGACATGGTCTCTCTCTTGGGGTAGCTTTGCTTACAGCTTGCAATTTGCCTCAGCCCATGTTCCACGTCCCTAACATGTCCAACTTCCTGTGATCTCTGCAGCACCTTCAACTTCATTCCAACAGCTTTATGTATCACCCTTTCAGGGGCTCCTTGACTGGGCTTTTAGGTCTTCCTTTGAAATTTTGGTGGAAGCCTCCCTGACTCCAACTCTATAGGCTTCTGCTTGCTGAAAAACAAACAAATAAACAAACAAAAAACAGTATCACACAAAAACATCAAGGTCATCATAAACCACAGCTAGGTTTCCTTAGATCTTAGATATAACATCTTCTGAGTGCTTGGACACCTGAGAACAGTGAAACAAATACTAGCAAATGCCTTGTTGGAATTTTGTAGTAGGGGGAACAGGAATTCTGTTCTCAAAAGCAAGACTAACACTTTTGCATCACTGAGCCTGCAGTGGAGAAAGCCTTGCTGATCTCTGGGATGTTTTAAAAGCATCTTTCCTCTTGTTCCTAAACAAAGTATTTTGTTCCTTTTTAGTGGTACTTATTTCTTCATATCCCTTCAGCAATTATACATTATTTGGCCCCAAGTTTACAAGTGGCTTTTGGGGGACCAAAATTTAAGTTTTTCAGTTTTTCTGCTTTGCCTTTTGCCCTAGAGTCTGACTATAAATCCCCAGCTAGCTGTACTCATGTAATAGCCCAAACACTGGGTGGCCTTGAAAATTTTTATGCCAGGTCAATAGTAAAGTGTTCTTAATCTCAGTCTTCCACAAGGTTTCAGAATTACGATAAAATGTAGCTATATTTTTCCCAGAATATAACACAGGTGGTTTCTAGTCCAATTGCCAATACAATCCCTTTTTCCCAAGGAAACCACATGAGCTTGGCCTTTACTGTACATATTCCAATTAGTATTCTGGTCTTCTCAGCTTTAACCAGAATCATCCACCAAGGTCTATTTATAGCATTCTAGAAATTCTCTAGCTAAAGTCTCAAACCTTTCCAAACTTCTAAAGCAAATCATTTCCAGAGGCTTCCAAATCACATGGTCAGCTATAGTTACAGCAATAATTCTGTTTTCCATGCCAATTTTCTACATTAATCAGCTGTTTCATGCTAAGACACAATACCCAATGCCTACAACTTAATGAAGAAGAATTTTAATTTCTCATGTTTTTAGAAAGTTAAATGGTCAATTGGCTCCAAAGCAAAAACGTTATACCAAAAGGGTGTGTCAGAGTAAAGCTACTCTTTCCTTTATGGAAGCAAAGAAGCAGTGTAGGGTACCGCAGCTCTTCACCTATCATTTTTGAGATAGAATAGTTTTAGCCTAGTACAAGCCTCAAAGTGTGTCTTGAGAAACATCCTGGAGGGGTTGTAAAGAGTTAACGTTGCAGCTAATTTTTCCCTGGAATGTTTCTCCAAAGATAAAGAACACCCATCCCAGGCAACCAGCTATGACCCTGCTTGGGTTGTTCATACCTTCCTTGGCCCTAAATAAACATTGTAACCATAAAGGAAATGTATGGTTATATAAAAGGGGACATATAGAACAGAGTATAGAAAGTATATATCGTTATGGTTGGGCTCCTGACCAGGACCTGACCCAGGCATGTGGCAAAGGAAGACAATGTGTGGCCAGGGTTACAACATTCCAATCTGTTACCATGGAAACCAAAAATGTATATAAGGTGGAAACAAAGGCAGGAAGGGGCCCCACATTCCTGACCTGCTAGTAGTGGATCTGTGGTGACTGATCTAAAATTAATAAACTCTGTTTGTCCTACCTAGAGTTTTTCAACCTTCTGAGACATTCAGCCCATTTTTGCCATTACAGCAGAAAAACAATGCCAGAGAGGAGAGGACTCTCATAGACAAGAATCATATATTCAGTATCCAAAACACACCTCTATGACTCACACCCACATACCTAGAATTGTCACTTAACTAATGGCCTGGGGGGGCTCCCAGACCAATCAACTGGACACAATTAAGGTTAACCACCTCATCAAGACAGGGCTCTTCACAAAAAGTGACTGGGAATGTGTTTCTTCTCATAATTATTTTAAATTAAAAATAATATAAAAGTCATCTTTAAATGTGTGGTAGGATAAATTTATGATGGCTTGTTCTTTTGCTGTTTTCTTTGTTTGAACATATTGATTGCTGATTCAGTCACTAATGGTTGTTCAGTCAAGTATGTAAATGAGTTCCCTAGCTTGTGATGAGCTGTTTCTTTTTCTTCCTCTCAAATTGTCCTTTGTGCTCGACTTTTTGTGCTTGAGCCTACCTGGAGTACAAATAGGCGGTGCCATGGTTCATGAACACACTTTGTCCCACAGTTCTGGGGAAGGTGGCCATGTTCTTGTTGATGTGAATATGACGGCCATGGTGATGTTCGTCACCAGGTGAAGAGTTCATAATTGGAAGCAAAATTTCGCGGAAAGAGTCTGTTTGGGAACTGAATTGTTTGTGAACAGAAGCATTTGTGAGCCAAAATACTCTTGCATTTCACCTTCATGAATTTGGATGTTCTTTTCTTCTCCAAATTTGCTGAGTTTTCAGCCGTTCTTTCTTTTTGAATGCTTTAACAGTCTTTTATTTTAATTTTGTTTTTTTGAAGGAGGCTTCTTTTGGTCTACATTCATTCATGGATGGTGTTTCATGAATCCTGTAAACATTCTGTACATTTCTTCCATTCTTCTTTCTTTCATTCCTCTGACCTTATAGTTTTAAATGGTCTGTAACTGAGTTTGTTTTTTGTTTCTTCTGCCTCAGTGAAACTGCTGTTGATGTTCTAGTATGGAAGTTTTCAGTCTAGTCATTGTAGTCTTCAGTTTCAGAATTTCTGTTTGGTACTTTTTATGGTTTCTGTCCTTTTGTTGAAATTTTAAATATTTTCATTGACATTTTGCTTTATTTTTGTTCATTTTACTGTGTTTTATATCATTATTATCTATGTTGTATGTCACCTAGATTTATTATTATTATTATTATTATTATTATTAATATATTTGGTGTTGGTATTGTTGTAGTTCTGGGGATTGAACTCAAGTCCTTCACGTTAACCTACATTCCCATAGCTTTTTTATTTTAATATTGAGACAAGGTTTCAATATGTCACTAACTTGACCAGTCTAGGCTCAAAATTACAATCCTCCTGCCTCAACTTTCCTAAGTCTAGAATAATAGATATGCACAATCACTCTATTATTCTTTCATCCGTTCCTTTTTTTTTGTTTGTTTTGTTTTCCGGGACCGGGGATCGAACTCAGGTCCTTAGTGCTTAGCGGCAAGCACTTACCCCACTGAGCTGTACCTCCAGCCCTCTATTATTCTTTCAAATCTTTGATATGCAGTTCCAGTAGCTCTATTTCTTCAGAGATTTTTACTGAAAATTCTAAGCAGGACAGTTTGTTAGGTCTTTGTACATGCTCTCTAGTAGATCTTATAGGTAAAGCAGCTAAGGACAGCCTTGGGTGCACTTTCTGTAGGGATCTGTAGGTGTACATAATGATACTGATGGTCATGGGCAGGACTGGTACAAAAGGCTATAGGTTACATCTGGTATCGATATGATGGTTGCCTGGAGCTCCTTATCCTTCTAAGTGTTCATACCTAAACTAGGAAATACTGTTGGACCAATCACTTTAATGTTCTGAGTCAGACGCAAATGGATTAGGTATTTTGGTGTAGCAGCTTCAAAAGCTGGAAAATCTGATACTTACTTTATTCTGTGTTTCCCCCAGGGGAGAATTTGTGGACCCATGCTGGGATATTTTTATTCAGGGAAGATGGAAGGGACCTATTCTTATTATCCCTTTCAGGGCATGTATTTGGGGAGGGCTCTGTGGGGTGCTATAACTTCTCATTCGTATTTAAGAGCCTTAACAATGGTATTCTCACTCGTGGATGGTTGTTAAAGGGACGCTTCTGTGGAAAGGCTGAGGAATGAGACTTGCTATTTTGCCGGCCCAGTGAAGTCACATCTCTGGATATAGGCCGTTTTATCCCAGAAATCAACCTTTTAAGCATCATTTAAAGGATGGAATATTGGTAACAGAAAGTGCAAATATAATCTGGTAGATCTGATAAATTTATTTATTAAAGTAGTTAGTTCCTGAAAACTTGAAAGGATTTTTATAAGTTACTCAGGACAGAGATAGGAAATCAATACTCCAAGATTTAAGGAGTGCTAAATGATAACAATTGGTAAAAGCTAAGAGCTTCAACAGGATTACTTCATTAATTTCACAAAGGCACTATGAGGAAGTTATATTTATTATATATACTTTATAGTTGTCTACATATTTACATAATTTTCTAGAGTTACACAATTGATTAGTACTATAAACAGAAATTCAATTCTAGGTAAAGATAGAAGCTTGCACAGTTAATGACTACATTCAGTGTAATATTCAAGGTCTATTCTCATCAAAGGGATACAGTATTGCATGTACAACCACTTGTTACAACTGTTGTCTTAGTTTTCTCTCATTGCTGAGACAAACTACTCTGACACCCACAATTAAGGAAGGAAAGATATATTTAGCTCACGGTTTGTGGAGGTTTCAGTCCTTAATCAGCTAGCTCCAAGGCAGGGTGGCATGACAGAGGCTAACACTTCAAGGTGGCATAAGAGTAAAAGCAACAAGAGCCAGAAGGGGAAACAACCCTCTTTTCCTCTCTTGTATTTCACACCAGCTATCTGCCCACATCTGTGCCCTTCTCTTCCACAAGGCCAGGATCAGGATGTTTACAAAGTAAGGACCCTGGCCCCCTGCTGAGTCCCATAATTAAACCTCTAGACTTCTCAAGTTGACACGCTGTATCAACCATTACAACTCTGTGCATAATGCATATCCACTGGATTTTTTTATACAGAAACTTACAAACTATTACTTAAAGAATATTATTTTTTAAATGTTTTACTTTGGCAGACAATTTTGTTAAATAGACATGAGTAGTTATATGTAATTACTTGTCTTTGGTATAAACTTTCATTATATGAGAGATGTCTTTTTATTTTGTGTGTAAGTTCCAGTAACAAAAAAATTCCCATTTGAAACTATATTTTGCTCACCAGCTTTAGAGTTTATTTTCATAAAAATATAAAATTAGTATTTCTAAATGTAACATTAATATTTCTAAAACTATAGAATAGTACTGCTACAGTAGAATGCATCTTGAATTTACACAGGTCCATGATATTTGATTATAATTGTTTATAATATAATCATTTAGGAAGGCAATTTATCAGAAAGATGACCTAAGAACATGGCTTATTTCACTTTAGGACATCTTGCTATACCCAGTTAGATAGTGAAATGAAGGGTCCATTCAAGGTCAGCTAAAACCAACTATTGTTATCCCAAATTGGTCTACTGGTAAACATAGCTGATCAGGAAGTGAAAATCAATGAAATATCCATATTTTATTCCTCCTCCTGCTCAGTGCAAATATTTCACCATCTGTTTTCCTGCTGATACCTATGTACATGTAAATTGTAATTGCTATAGAGAAGAATGCAGACAGGTCACATTATGGCTTATTAAAAGGATAATTTTGTATACATTCTCTAAGGAAGGTCATAACATAAATTTACCAATTGTTTTTGTATAGTGGTTTTTAAAAATACTTTTGGACATGTTTTATATTCTTGTGTTTTCTTACCTACTGTCTTTTCTACCTAGCAACCTGTTAAACTGAGTTCCATGTGTTATGGAATCAAGACACATAAGAAGACCCACAATGATAGCCATGTTAATCTAAGGGAGAATATTCATAGGGTGTTATCAGAGATTTCACTTATTCAGCAAATCTTTAACAGTTACACCATGTTAGGCACTTTGCTTGGCAGTGGTGATATAATGATAGATACAGTGTGATCTCTGCCTCCAGGGCTATGGCTTCCCAGGGTAATGGAAGACGTGAACACAAAGTGTGTGGTTTGCTCTGTCTTTAGTTCTTGAAAAATTGTAAGGGCAAGAGGTCAAGCAAGACTTCGCAGAGAAAGTCAGCATACGCTGTCCAAAATTATGTGAAGAAATAGGCCAGTTTCCCAAAGGAGACGGCTTTGCAGAATCCCTCAAATCTTTCTTACCCAAATAAATTAAAATTGTAGATCTGATGGTGTACTTGAGGAAAAGTTTCAGTTACTCAACAGTGTCTTATATCATTGAAAAAGAGTCTATTGCAAAACATGCTACTACTTAGGTAAAAATATTGGGATATTGGGGTAAAGTTCTATTTATATATAATTAACTAAGCCTAAAGAAGTGTTATAGAAGCATTTGCTTTGAAGTCTACCTGCAATTGTACCTAGACCACAGGGATTAGAATTTGTCTTTATTTAATAATCTATTCCAAGTGAGGGATATAAAAGAATTCATTCATTCTAAAAGTGTGTGATTCCTCCCATTCTGTATCACTTTCTCCATTAAAAGAAAAACACTGTTTTAAGTGACTCCAGATGATAAAGAAGAATTATCCCTTTCTGCATCTTTCATGTTTTATCTGGGTTATCACCAAAGTAGCTTCAAATATTAAGGGGAAAGAGAAAAAGGTGCACATCTTCATTTACTCAGCTTAGGCCTTATGCTCCCACACAAGGTAAAAGTTATGACATTTCTTTTAGAAGCCCTGGGTAATATTTCTCTGGGAAGCTTCTACATTATCATTTTTTAAACAAATACGAATTATTTTCAGAAAATCTAACTAACTTGGACATAAAGAGAAAATATAGTACAGAAAGAGAAATCCAAAATGAAAGTTTGAGCAAGTGGACTGCAGGGAACAACAGCAAGAGAAAAAGTGTTAGTCAAACAGAGAAATGAATGGGAAGAGAAGAAATTGCACATGCATGATTTTGTATGTGAACCAGAGTTCTGAAGAATAGATTACTGAAAGTGCTTCTCCAAGTTCTTCATATGAAAATGACATTTTCTTATAGTCTAGTCTATGGGCATTACCACACTACATGTTATGAAAAAGTTCTGGTTGTGAATATTGGTGAAGCTTGCAAAAAAAAATAGGACATAACTAATACTGCAAAACTTTAGAGCTAAAATTGGTTAAAATGGTAGACTATATTATATATATTTTACCACAATAGAAGGAGGAATCATCACCACAACGAGTAATAGAGTACACTGTAAGCTAAAGCTAGGATTCAGCACTGTGCAGTCCTTGGCAGGAGCACGCCGAGTCTTTCCTCCCACAGCATGATCTTCTGTGTCAAAGATGTCAATGTCTGCTTCAGGGAGACTTATGGGTGGCCACTTGCTCAGGGGAAGTGAAAAGTACAATTTCTTTTAGCAGAACATGCCAGAAACTAAAGAGCCTCAACTGAGAACAATCAAGAAACAAATTAATCACAATTTTCAGAAGGATATTTACCTGCAGCCCTTCCACTGGAGTACATAATGGTGTAAATGGTCTTCTGCGTCCTTCCTGACAATGTAGCTGGATGCTTTTACTGACTTTGGCTCCCCAAAGTCCTCTGGGCATCAAAATCACACCCCATCTCTCTCTAATTTGTTTCTTGCAGCTTTGGTAAATGTCATTGAGAGCATAGTGAGGAGCTAAACAATAGACACAACATTGAAGAAACATGGAAATTTAAAGATGGAATTTTGAACATGTGAAACAGATTAAGCACTTGGATGAAGAGAAAAGAACAAGTGGGAGAATATGATTAGAACTAACATTTTCTGATACATCAGTTGACAGAAAAATACAAAAGGGATTTGTATTAAGGACAGATCGTAACAGAAATATTAAAGTATAATAATTGTGAGAGTTCATTTTTAGACTCTTACTAGAAATAGAAATGCAGGGATAAGTAAAGATTCTGTATTTCTGTCCTGTCGGGTTTTTTTTTTTTTTTTTTTTTTTGTCATTTACTTTTAACTTGCCTAAGTATTTTGTTCATAGTTAAGGGAAAGGATCCATCAGGAGATTTCTTGTTAGTAGCTAACTATACTTAAAAAGACAGAAATTATTGTTGTAAATAACTAGGGTCTGAGCCTCACAAACTGATCATGTTTTAACTAATTATATTTATCTACACACATATGTTCCATTTATCTTTTCTTGTTTTATTAATTTCTCTGAGCTTCACTCACAACTTCCAATTTGCCTACTTGATATTTTAAAATTTTTATTTTAGTGAAACATACTCATTCATTTTTGTTTTACAAAGTATTCACAACTCCACAACATGGCAACACTATTATTATGAGAATGGTGCTTGGTTAAATGTGCTATTTGCTCTCAATTCACAGGCAAGAAGAAATTTCCATTTTCTCATTCATGAGTCCAGCATCCAACATGTATTTTCTGAGCATCTAACTTGTCCAAGGCACTATGCTAGCATCTATGGAGACACAGTTTCTGTTTTTATGGAGTGAGGCTTTAGTGAGGGTTGGAAGATGGATAAAAATCAAGAAGCAGATTAAGGGGGTAGTAATAAAGTCTACAAGGAAAAATGAGAATAAAATGTAGAGAATGTTTGGCTGATGTGATGGAAAAATATTTAAAATGATGAGTATTTTTTCTTCTACATCTTTTCTTAACAAGATACAACAAATGAGGAGGTCCCACTGAATTCATTTGCTTTACAGATTCGATATTTTTCCTCTTTCACAGATTATATCCTTAATTGCACATGATAGAGAAAGCATACTTGTGACATTCTTAAACTGAACACACTTTCACATGCATATCCAATTTAAAGTAACTTAATTTACTATAATTATATTTCTTTGTTGTAGATTAAAATGAAACTGGCAGAGAAAGAAGCAATTGGACAAGTATAAGTTTATATTATTATATCATGATTCTTGTACAATCATTTGTTACTCATGTCACACTAATCTGGAAGTGACAATGATATCACAGCAATAATATCAGGACCAGTAAATATCTGGGCGCATGTATCCGTAAATATTAGGAACAAAAACATTAAAGGGCACGTATTTTATTCTCTATATGAATACTACCCGGTTGTGCAAGAAAACTTTCTGCCAGGAAAATAAAAGATGTAAAAACTCCAACATTTCATCCAAAGTTTTTCAGAAAATAGCAGCTACATAAATATCAAACCGGTCAAACTGGTAAACATTTCAATGGACGGTAAATAGTAAGCACAAATATATAAAGACCAATAGGTACATATACATACACACAGTCATGATCCAACATGGAGCTCAAAGTGGTTACAAATGACAGAGTCAACTAAATGTATGCAATTATTGTCCCATAAATAAGAATTGATTTTATTTCATCATAGGCAATAGAAATCCAGTGAAGCATTTAAACCAGGAACTTGCAAAGATATATTTAAAATTGTTTCCTGAGCTGAGTCAAAGAGGGAGAGATACTGAATGAAAAGATAATACTGAAGAAAAAATATTGCTGTGATTTACCCAAAAGTAAGAAGTTTTACTTAGATATTGAGAAAATATAAAATATACATTTGAACAAAACTTATATGATTTACATGAAGGTGGATGCATATTCTGAACAAAAGGGACGTGTTTTTTGAGTCAGGGTCTCATTGTGTTGTTTCTGGCTTTGCATTCATTCTATAACCCAGGCTGGACTCGAACTCAGGGTGATCCTCCATCCTCAGTCTGCCAAGTGCTAGGGTCACAAGGGTGCATCGTTATGCCCACTTCAGGGAGACTCATTATGCTCATTTCCAGTTTCAGAATTTGTGTTGATTGTAGTCTCAATAGTTACTATTCCATCAAATAGGAAATAATTTTATGGGGTAATATTTTAAATTTTCACGTATTATCTTTCAATCATCTGTGGAACATTTAGTCAGAGACAGTACGTAGTGTTACGTTAGAAGAGGAATTGATATAAGGTATAATGGAATAATTTGTTCATAGACATTTAAAGCCATGTATTTGGATATACTCCATCTAAACTGCATGTAAAGTAACAAAAAGATATTAACACGTGAATCCGCAGTATGATATACAGAGGAGGAGTTTGGCAAGGGTCTTCCGGAAAAAGAGGAAATATCTAGCAAGCAGGAAAGATTATAGCTGAAAAATACATGACATCAGGATAGGTGATATATTCCGGTTAATTAAAACATGCCAATGTAGCATTTTTAAAGGGACGGTGATATCATTTGATATTATAAGGCTCTTGAAGGAGGATAATGAAGATGTATTTTGAGCCATAATCTTTTAGATGTTTAACATTCTTGGATTTCGTTTTATTTTAGCTTTGTTCTATCTCAGAATTTCTAATGTCATAATGTCTCCAGCATTCCACGCCATGTTTAACTATCTCACAGTGTAGCTTACCTCCTCTCTTGAAAAAGCCCAATAACTACAGCTCAGTCTCTTCGATGTCCCTAAAAACATATGGAAGGAGCCGCATCAAGGATTCACACGTGTGGGTGGTTGGGGATGACTGGTTCTGACACTTTACACGACCCAGAGATATGTAGGTGTTAGTGGTATTTACTACTGGCTAGCACATGCTATCTATATTTCATTAGAAAAGCCAGGCAACAAGAATTATACCCTTACACAAGGAAAACATTAGGAAAAATATTTTGTGTATCATCCATTATTAAATAAGGCGTAAGCTTGATAAACGAAACTCCTATTATGTTTAGAGGAATAATGAGGTAAATATCTTAGGGTACAAAAATAGGGGAGAAGTCGTAATTCTAACCAGCCAGACACTTTACAGAAACAGTGAACTGTCTAGATCTTTACACGTAGACCTTTCAGTGCTGTTAGCTTCTTCACTTTCTGTTTTTGTGTTCTTGGTTCTCTGATGAAATTCTACTTTTATCCTTCATATCTCTAATTTTATTTCCTTTATGATGTACTTTTGACTTATTCCTTCCAGCAACATTTCTTATTCTTTTGCATCTTAATTTAATCTTGTTCTCTTTTTATTCCAGTCAATCAAATCTTCATGGCCTTGTTTATTGCAAAGTACAACACTGCTGAATTTAAATCTGTACCTCATCATCTCTCTGTGGGTGAAACGTCTTTACACTTGACCTTTAGCTTCTTCATTTTCCTTTATTCCTTTGGTTTAAACTTTTTCATGATTCTTCTGTTCTGTAATTGTTTTGAAATGAATAGTCAGATACCAAGATTTGTATATTTGTCTAGTTTTAGTGATCCTGTGGTAAAGTCTGGGTTGGCATTAGGTACAGTCTTTTCCTCAGATTAGCAGCTACAAAATAGGTTAGGGTTTGCAGATTGTAAACCAGTTCTTATCTCCAGCGCAGAACTACTATTGATTCTGCCTCCATTTCTAATTCTGCAATACTCTCAAAAATAGAATTCAATGATATTTATAATTCTGAAGATTTTCTGTTCTAATCTTCCTTGCTTTTCTTTCTCAAACAGCAGTAGAAATAACTTTACAAGTGTATTGTTTTATTATCAGTTTCCCATTTTGGGGTTAATTTTTAAAAGCATCACACCTGTTTGTATAACCTGCCATCACTGGTTCTTATAAGGAAACTTCGGCATATAAACAGTCAAGAGTTCAGTCCAAATACAAATGGAAGACAACAATATGTAATATAACAACTACTGTTAGTCTCTATCATTTTGTTTTGAAACCCTGTATCATCTTTACTGCTTTTGCTTTGTTTTGTTTTTGTCTATGTTGTTGTTGTTTTGTTATTCTCTTTCAAACAAAAAAATAACTCATACTTTTATTTACCTATGTAAGGAGCAGATGCAGAAACCTATAAAATATAAATGTGGAGAACTGTGTGGAAGAAAAATGCCTTTCTTTTTGCTACGTCTAGACCTGGGAAACCACACTGACATGGTGATCTCGGATCAACTTACTTTCTAGAACCAAACAAACAAACAAAAAAAGCCAAAAAGCAAAGTCAGTCAGAATAGCATGAGAAAAAGTGTGCAGTTATAATCTTCCTTGTTTTATCCTGACCTGAAAAAGAGAAAGAAGCCAGCCTGCTTTCTGCATTTCAGGCACACTGGTAAAAATAACCTGGGTGTAAAATGTTACTTGTATGAGTTGCGGCAGGGTTAAGTCACTCACACACGGATAGAGTGAACAGAAACATTCACACTAAAACAACAGTGTCTGAGAAACCATGCGTGCATGCGCGCACGCGTGAGCACACACACACACACACACACACACACACACACACACACATTTGCACCAGTAGTTGAGAGTGGAATTAATTCTAAGCAGTATATCCTGGTCCTTAGAAACTTAAAGACAGGGAGTTTATGTTGAGTAGGAAAGAAAAATAACAAGAACGTGTTTCCTCTTATCTGCTGTAGTCAGCACTTTTTCATCACTGGGACCCACGCGAGCGCTTGCGCATGTTTACATGCACACAGGAATGAAGTGTTCGTGCGAATGAAAGCAATACCGTCGCCTTCGCATCAATATGTTGACAATATTTTAGAGTGGAACACATGCTCCAATGAGCCTGAATGTATTTGTCTTGTTAGGATGGAAAGTGTGGAATGTAAAGAATTCAGCAAGTATTTGCTAAGTCGCCAGTTAAAAATTGTTGTTCTCTGAAAATGTCTCTCTATAGAAGATCACATGTTAGATGATAGAGCGTAGTCCTGGCGGAGAAAATGAAGGTGAATTTTATTTACGTCATGGTTGATTTCTCACAGAATATCTCAACTAGGATTATAATTAGCAGTCAAACCACGGAAGCAGTTTGCTGATGTGTCACAAACACGTGTTCATTTAACACAAGAAAGCAAGAGGCAGATCTTTGGAAGAATTTCTAAGTATTTCTTCCCCCTTTTCTCCTTCTTAATATGCGCTCGAAGAACAGAGGACAGGGGATAAACAAAGTACCCAGTGAAGCTAGAAAGACTATTAGAAAACATTTAAAATAATAGGAATAAAAATAAAATCATACGCTGTGACCCAGAACGGTACTGTAATTAAAGTTACTGGGGCAGAAAATTTACTTTGGGAATGAGTATCACCTTCTGAAAATATAATATATTTCAGTGTAAATACAAATCCATATTATTTTTCCATCTGTTCTATGTAAAGTGTTTAATACAAGTACCTTCTTTAAAAAGAAGCCTTTGCCAAGGTATTTCTAAAACTAAGTTTTCTCACAATTATTTTAGCTTGATTTTCTCTCTAAAGTTTTATTCAAAGAAGCCAAAGCAAAATTAATTTGTAATAACACACAAAGAATAAAACTTGGTTATGATTGACTGCATTTTCTTCATATGGAAAAATAAAGAATACGTATTAAGGAAAACTCTGCTCTCCTTGTTATGAAGGAGGCGGTAATTCACTTGACCTCTGTCTACAACCTCACTCTCATTGAAAACAGGAGCTTCCTGTGGTAATTGTGTGGGTCTCCTTCCTTCTCTGCCTTTGCACTCTCTGCTCTACTTCTGATCTCGCTTCAAGTTCAGTGACTAAGATCTGTTCCCATGTATAATGCTTGTGGTTTTTCTCCCAGATTAACTAATAATAGAGTTACAGATCAATGATTTTGAACAATAGTGTCACACACACACACACCAGAGGTTGAACTCTGCCCCTCCCCTTGGTTGTTTTATGCTTAGTTCATGCTTTTAGAGTTGGTGACAAATCTAACATTTTTATCTGCATTTGGTGTACTTCTCTTTCACAATTAGTTTGGAAGTTAGTGTTAGAAAAGGGAGCTTCTTCACTGGGGACCCTGACACTCTAACATCATGCAAAATTTGTAAATATGTATACTACAAAATATTATTCAGGATAAATATGAAAGATGAATATTGAAATTATTTAGTCATTAATGCCAAAAATATGGATTTTCTCCCTTTTTTAATGAAGAAATGTGTTAGTCTTTCCACTTTCCTTTTTAGTAAATAAATGAATATCCTAACCCTTTTCCAGATGCATCCATCTTAGGTATTGGAAATGCCAAAACATGAAGGTGTAGCTAAATGTGTCCTACGTTTCTGTGGTGACATGATCATTTCATAACATTGACTCCATTGGATTTTCTTCATTTTAAGAAACAGGTTGCAGTTGTGTGTATAAGACACCCCTCTGTTTGCTGTCCAGCAAAACTGAAGCAGAAATCTTCTCACTTTATTTACTTTACAAGAGATTGTCTCGCTGTTAACAGTTCTAGTTACAAAGAATGGCTACCTTTTCTTTTTTGTATGACTTTAAAAACCAAAATGATGTGTGACTTTGCCTAAACACTTACCAGTTTGCTTAAGTACTTAATTTAGTCCTGGTTACTTATTCATTTTCTGAGATTGTTAACTTGGTTCCTAGTCTGTGCAATGAACAGTGATTGGAGAAGGTGTATAATTCTGAATAGCATGCATACTAGCAATTCTCAGAAAGCCCAATTTTATGCTTTCTAAAATTGTGACTTAATGTTTATACAATTTTATATTTTCTCATTAAAATTATATCATATCAAAAATTTTATGCCATAAATTTTTATTTTAAATATTATACTTGGATGATATTCATACAGTATTGCTTGTGTGTATAAATCATGCCATACTAAACAAAATTTTTAGGTGGTTTTTGATTTCTTGAAAGCTGTGGCATATTGTTATTACAGACAGGTAATCCTATGAAAATACAATTAGACATTATTTCTAAAACATTTTAGGGTTTGGCTAACATGGTTCTACTATTGTATTATATCACTTAATGCTAAGGAATGATTGATGATGGGTTATTTGATCAATCTTGTATGTCTGTATGTGTTATTCTGAACATACACTTCGAAGATATCAACATACAAAGCAGCAACTATTGGTGGGGTTTTTTTGTTGTTGTTGTTGTTTTTGTTTTGTTTTTTTTGTCTTTGGTTTTTCATTTTTTGTGTTTTTCTGTTGTTGAGAGGATTAATTGTCTGACCGATTTTGCATGTCTGTATCTGGGTTCATATATATACACTTCAAAGATATCAATAGGTAAAGCAACAACCACTGCTGAGTCCATGTCACCTTGTCTGTAGATCAGTTTTGATTGTACTATTTTTTGTGCTAATTTGTGTCTGTTTGTTAATATGTTTTTGTGCTTTTATTTAAAAAAGAAAAGATTTTAATCTTCTAAAAATAATTTATAAATATTGTCAAGGATGCTTAGAAGTCTACCTTACTTGCTCTACATATTTCTTGATTAATTTAGAGGTGAAAACTTGTATATGACCAATTTTGATACAAGCAATTTAAAATAATTAAATTAGATTTTGGCATTTCAAAAAATCCATATAACCTAATCACTTTATATTGCCTGTATATTTTAAAGATATTTTCATTTTTCCAAGTAAAAAGTAAATTTAGATAGGCCGACATTAAGCGCACATGAATATGTGTTATCACTTTCTACTTGAAGTCCATACTTAAATAGTTCTGAAGGACAGTGCTCACTAAAGCATAGTAATTGATGTTCAAAACAATTGATTTCATTAATGGTATGGTTTTCAGTATATTTATAGCGACTTATGAAGTATAGGTGCAGTTAATTATCCATTGGAGGGTATTAAATGTTTGCTGAATGTTCATAAATTATTGTGTTTATTCAAGAAAATTACTGTCATCTACATAATATTTTAAATGATTGAGAAAGCTTAGAAGTATACTTTATTTATTATCCCATATGTTTTTTGCTTCAAGCTTATATGCATGGGCATTTTTTATGTTTTCAACAAGATACCACATGTCTGAACCATGAAACAGAATGAATGTAGCTCAAATTTCTGAAATTCTAACTCTAGTTACTAAAGGATAATAGCGATAATCGCTTTACTCAAAGACATGAGAAGACTTCTGTCTTCCTGCTTGAATTACATTGCTTCACAGTTCAAGTCCATGGAAAATGCTTGTGTATTTATAGATTACTTTATTATTGATTTTAATTGATATGTAAAAGTTGTACATATTTATGGGGTACCACATGATGTTGTATCATACATGTATATATAAGTTATATGTGTTTAGGTATATATTCACATGGAACAACTGTGTAGTGTTCAAATCAAGATAAATATATCTCCTCGTACATTTATCATTTCTCTGGGGTAAACTCATCCAAAACTCTTTCTCCTAGTATTTTTGAAATACACTATATTATCATCTATAGTCTCCCTGCTGGGAAAGAGTACATCAGAAATTATTGCTGCCATCTAACCATAGCTTAATTCCCTTTGATAAAGCTTTCCTAAATTTCTCTCTTTCTATTCGCCTTGCTCCTGGTAAATTAAACAGATTTTCATTGTCTAGAAATAGGAATTGAAGTCTATTTACAAATAGTAGTAAAAAGTGATGCTAGGAAAAGGTCTTTGGTCTGAAGATTATCCATATTCTTGAAAAAAAGTTCTGTCTTTTAGTAATTGAAATTTTAAAGCAAGGTAATTTTTTTGACTTTTTAATTACATGTTTACAAATTTGGGAAAGAGTGCCCAAAATTTATAAAATTAAGTGAATTATCTCAATTTTTGTAGGAGCATGTGTATATTATTTAATCCCAAATATCAAGGAAACTATTCAAATATGTGGTATCTGTTTCATCAGATACTTAACTAATGTATTTTGTGACTTATACTTGTCCTAATAGATCAAACCCACTCTTAATTAGACTATAACTATCCTTATACTTTTAATATTATTGAATACTTATAAGATGCATTGGTCATTATATGTTTCATTATTTAAGGATCAGCTTCTATCTGGGTAATGAGATGTGTAATTGGTTTAATGGATTTTCACACTAACAAAGTTAAAAAAGTTTTTGTACCCTAAATTTTTTTTAAAGAAGAAAACATACAGATCCAGAACTATTAGCCAAGTATGAAAAATTTACAATATTGTCAAATAATAATGGCAGCTAATACTTGAGTGGTTATTATGGGTCAGGCACTATTGTATGTATAAGTATCAACTCAGGAGCTTTCTTTAAGGAAGACACAATGTGTTTCACATGCTTAAGTGAGGAAATTGAACACCAGAAGCATTACATAACTTGCTTAATTTCCCTATATCTTATACATCACAAAGGATACAAGTTCAGGCAGACGGACTTTCAAATAAATTCCATTAAGCATCATGGCTTGTAGTTTATTGTGTAGTTATATAAAAAAACTCTTTAAGAAAGAGTAGTAAGAAAGAGTTAAAAAGTGACAATTCTAGACTCAAATTAAAATCAAGACCTTTTATGACATCCATTGCCAATTATCCAGTGGTGGAGATATTTTGAAGTCCTTATCTCACATACATGTTGATTAATATTATAGCAACTGTTTCTTTAGAAAGAATATAGATTGTAACTAAGATTTGAACCCAAGCTTTCTCTCGAATAACAGAGCATTTTCTTTCTGTAAAAGTTACACATACAAAGAAAGTGCTGAGTGTAAATTTTCATCATATGATGAAATATTCCTAAATGTTCATGAAATAATAAAGAAAAACCATTGTAGATAAGCTATTCAGTGCCCAGTATCTTATTTATTTCATATACAGATGCAACTGAATAAAATCAGATTATTATTAAAAACTGGGGAAATTATATTCAGTGTCGTGTAGTGCCAGAGGAAGTTTACCTATTCTGTTTTGCAGTAAATGCTGGAATATTATTTACAAGATCATAGCACATCTATAAGTAAGAAAGATTTATAATTGTTAGTGAAGATATTTCTTTATAAATATCAAACTGGAGACATATACCACTACTATTAGAACATTAACAATATGTCAAATGACCAAAAAATGTGGAAAAAAATTTAAAATGAGGAATTTTTATTATTGATTAGAAATATGTGAGGAAAAGTTTGATTCAACAACTATCAGGTGCCGGGTGGGGTGGCACACATGTGTAATCCCAGCACTTGGGAAGCTGAGGCAGCAGGATCATTGCAAGTTCGAGACCAGCTTGGGGTACAAAGTGAACTCAAGACCAGCCTGAACTGCATAGCAAGACCCTGTCTCAAAAAGATCAAAACAAAAACAAAACAACTATAAGGTATTAAGTATTAGTATTTTGAAACTATAAGCATTATAAAAATATAAGTATTTTTTCATCATAAGTGATTTATATGTAGTCCTCATTAATTCATCTCAAACAATTGCTAAAATGCATTTAATGCTATCAACCTATTTTAATGAGACTATTTTATGCAATTTATACTCATAGCAAAGTTATATTCCACACCTTAATGAGAAATTTTGGTTAACAGAAATTAGAAACTAGTAACTATATTTTTTAACTTTCTCCTACAATACTGGTAGAATATTCTTTACTGTTTTATACACTGAGCTTTAGAAAGAATTTACTTTAGTCCTGCAATTGTTTTTGATATAAAGACTAAAAAAATGAAATCAGAGCCACAGTCTCAAATAATATAGGACTATTTCTGTGAACACACAGAGAAAGTACAAAAGACACGGGGAAATTGGCATACAACTCTAATCCCAGCTCTCTCTGAGGCTAAGGCAGGAACACACCAAGCTCTAGGCACCGTGACAATTTAGGGAGATCTTCTCAAAATGAAAAATAAATACAAAAAGTCTACAAATGCAGCAGAGTGCCAAGATCCTGGGTTCAATCCTTGCACCACTGAAGAGAAGAAGGTGAAAAAGAAGAGAAAGAATAGGTAAGAGGGGCAAGAGAGGGGGAGAAAGACAGAAAGAAAAAAGGAAAAGGAGAAAAAGAAGGAAAGAAGGAAGGAAGGAAGGAAGAGAGGGAGGAAGGGAAGGAAGAAGGGACAGGAAGAAAAAGGAAGGAAGGAAGGAAGGAAGGAAGGAAGGAAGGAAGGAAGGAAGGAAGGAAGGAAGGAAAGAAAAGAGAGAGTGAGAGAAAGAACAAAAGAAAGAAAACAACAAAACCACCATGAGTACCATGTCTGAACTCTAGACTAGACTCAGGTAAGAAAACAATTTTTCAGAAAGGAGAATTCATGTTCAATATCAAAAACATAGTAAGTGGCAGATTCAATGACAGAACGCAGGTTTGTTGAATCTGAGGTTTATTCTCTTCCAGAACTACATGAATTTGACATGTGCAGATACAATTATGATTTCATTTTAAGAAAATTCTGTTGAATGTAGTTCAGGCTCCTAACATACTATCAATTCCTTTTGTCTTCTGGCCTTAGAATTTCTTTGCGGGGCTGGGGATATGGCTCAGTGGAATAAGTGCCTGCCTAGCAAGCGCAGGGTCCTGAGTTCAATCCCCAGTACCGCAAAAAAAAAAAAAAAAAAGATTTCTTTGCTTTCCTTCAGAGTATTTTTCCCATGTCCAGAACAACAGGTTCATATGATCTTCTAGTGACTCTCTGAAGTTCAATCCTGAACCTCAAATACAAGTTTAGTATTAAAATTGATTTAAGTTTCTTCAATATATATTGCTATCTTTACAAGAACGACAACCAAAATCTGAAAATACTCAGAAGAGATAAGCGATCATAATGATTATGAGCAGTTATGCATTTAATTAATGCTCATGTTTTTCTATGTGTTTAATAATATGTACAGTAATCATCAAGAATTTTCAAGATATTTATAATTTCTAAAACTCAATGAAAATCTGCCCTTCATATAAATATCATACGGGGTATTTATTATTTTATTTTTCTGACAATTTTTGAAAGGAATGCTCCTATATTAAAACCTATTATATTTTTTGGTCCTATCCGTAGTAGCTATAAGTTTCCCACAAGTCCAGATGAGGCCAAGAGATGTTAAATAACTAGTCCAAGGAAATGGAAGAGCTCTGTCTCAAGCCAGCCTTACGAGCCTCCAGAGCCAGAGCTCTTCATGATCATCCATGCAATAAATAGCCCGACACATTTCATTACTAATTAACTATTGGATTTTCAGCCAGTGACCGTAAAAGCAAAAGATTGAATCCAATTTTTATTTAGTTTCCTTTGAAAATTTCCCTCTAAAATATTTTTGCTCATAATAGAAAGATTCCTATTCTACCTTAACTTCTTCCTTCCTTCCTTCCTTCCTTCCTTCCTTCCTTCCTTCTTTCTTTCTTTCTTTCTTTCTTTCTTTCTTTCTTTCTTTCTTTCTTTCTTTCTCTCTCTTTCTCATACTTTAATGTGTGCTTTATAACACAGAAATGCTACTTTTGCTAACATTGTAATTTTATCACAATTATCAACTAGATACTGACAAAAAGGCTTAGAGTAAAGCACAAGAAATTCTAAAGAAATGGTCAGAATCAGAGATGTATAAGAAAGTATGTTCAAGTAATCTTTAAAGTATTTTGAGTAATATGGTTAAATTGAACCCTGAAGCTGGAATTATGTGACAGCTCATGACACAAAATTACTACTCATAAAGAGTTCTTTCATGTTAAAGGGGGATAGTAAAACTACTTTTCAAAAAGGAGCAACTGGAAAGAATACAAAGGAGAGAATACTGACGAGATGAAAATTATTGAGCAAGTAACTGCAAATCACTTTGAAAACTTCATGGTTTGATGGGATTGTGTGAACTGTGTGCCACATGATTAAACATCAGTCAAAACTAGCTAGACTTCTGTAGCCAAATAGCTGAAGAAAGAGAAGTGATAAAATGAATTTTGACAAGTCATGAGATCTATGACACATTATAATAATTCATGAGTATTAGTTTAACAGTTATGCAAATGTTTACAACTCTGCCTCTTTCTGGAACATTGTAAATCAGTGTTATGTCTGTTATTTGTGAACTGACCACTGAGAAAGATTTCAGTTGTAAATTGTCGATTGTTTAACAGTTATACCTTCAAGGTGGCATAATATCAGAGAATTAACAATTCATGTTTTTCAGTAAGTGTTTTTCCCATCATCATATTTGTCAATGAGAATGTTTGGTGGAAGATGGACTTTAAAGACCATTCCAAAACTTGAGATTCTTTGGGACTACTGTTACAGTGAATTTTGTTCATTCATAAAGGAAATATTTGGGAGGTTTACAAAGTTATTAATTAGGTGAAGACAATCCTAAAATATAATTAAGCAAAAATCTTGACCAATTTGTTTTGCAAAATGTTCAAATTTTTAAAGTATATCTACCTCAGAGTATTGCAAGTGAATTACTAATACAATTATTCTTCAAAGACAGTGAATTACTTATAATAATATTTATATAAGAACTTCCGGGATGATGGCAACCAGGTGAGCAGCAAAGGAAGGATCCTCGCTGATAGAGTCCCCCAGCTCATGACAGGCTTGGCGAGTGCGAACGCCAGGACCTCGGCTGGGAAGTTCAAACTGAACATGTTTCTCCGCGCTGCCGGAGACGTGGCGGGTCGGACAAAATTGCTGAGGTGAGATGCGGGAAAGACCGGAGCACTGGGAACCAGAGACGCTCGGCATCGTGGATGGGTGGCAGCTCAGCTGGGTCCAAGCACCCCGCGGGGGCAGGTGATTCGGTCCCTTCCGCCTCCTGACCCTGTGTGGTTCACCAGCAATGGCAGCCAAAAAATTGGCTTTTTAGCGACTGCAGCACGGGGCGGTCTCAGAACCTGTGCTCCTCGGGCAGGCTCCACAAATCCGAGCAGTGAAACGGGATCCCACTCCAGTCCTGGCCCCCACCGCCAAAGCCCTCAGCGGCCTGCAATCTGCGGCCCCGCATGAGGAGCACAGAGGAGTGGAGCATCCTGCTCCCTCCCCCAGACCCGGAGAGTGTGAGAATTGGCAATTTGGAACCTTCCTGCCGGCACGGATTCAGAAACGGGTGAGCTATCTGCGCGCCGTGACCGGATTACCGAGTGGGGGAAGAGATCTGTCCACATACCTGCAGGGAACCCTGGGAGGGTGGGGGAGTGGATTTACATGCCCCACCCAGGTCTTCCCATAGGGAGTAACCCACCCCACAAACCAGCACCTGAGCAGCCTTTTAAGCAAAACTCTCAGCAGAAAGCTTAAGGGACATTCTCCCGAAGAGAAGGAGTCATTGGAGCAGCCTTTGCTACAGACCTTTGCCTGGTGAACTGCCTGGGTAATTTATTGCTCAATATTTCGAATCTGTTACCCAAAAATGGGAAGACAGAAGAACAAAACGGAGTCTCAGAACTCAACCACACCCAGAACAAGTCCTGGATGCAAGAATATAGGGGAACTAGGAAGCCACATACCTGCAAATTCTGAAACGACTGCATCCAAAATAATGAAACAACTCCAACAGGCCATAGAAGAGCTTAAAGCAGAAATAAGCCACATACCTGCAATGCTCTCTCAGACAAAAAATGAACTGAAAACTATAATGGAAGAAATGTTCCATACACATAGAGAAGGGGCTGGGGATATAGCTCAGTGGAATAAGCGCTTGTCTAGCAAGCACAGGGTCCTGAGTTCAATCCCCAGTACCGCAAAAAAAAAAAAAAAAAAAAAAAAAAAAACAAAAAAAAAAAAAAAAAAAAAAAAAAAAAAAAAAGAAAAAAAA